>OX359293.1:1375000-1507500 GCA_947179395.2 Pulicaria dysenterica
TCACACTTAAAAATAAAAACATGACAATTTCATAGTAAGTAAATACCTTTAGTCACACTTAAACAAAAAACGTGACCATTACTAGCCACACTTGTAAAAAGTGTGACAAAATGTCATGATATGCAACTGATATGTGAATAAAATTTGTGATGAATTTTATAAGAAACCATAGATATATATACGGTCTAAAACTAGTACAAAAATGACCTTTAGTCACTTTTTTCAAAACAAACCAAAGTCACACTTTTGATTTAAAGTGCGACTATAAGTCATTTTTAAAATTTTGTCATACTTTTAGTCACTATATATTTTGTTTGTGTGACAATTGCATAGTACGTAAATATATTTCGTCACACTTAAACATAAAAACATGATAATTGCATAGTAAGTAAATACATTTAGTCACACTTAAACATAAAAAACGTGACCATTACTAGGCACACTCGTAAAAAGTGTTACCAAATGCGATGATATGCCACTCATATGAGAATAAAATTTGTGATAGATTTTATAAGAGACCATATATATATATATATATATATATATATATATATATATATATACGGTCACACACTAGTATAAAAATGACATTTATTCACACTTTTTCCAAAACAGTCCAGTCACACTTTTGATGGGCTTATAAGTAAACTTTGGCCTTACATGACACAACGCGTGTAAGGACCACAAGCATTACACATCTCATGAGAACTCTGCAGTTAAGCGTGCTTGGGCTGGAGCAATCCAGGGATGGGTGACCCTTGGGAATTGCTTGTGTCTTGGTAAGGCGGGATGTTACAACGTCGTATGACTATAGGTTATAGATAGTCACACTTTTGAAAATATTATGTGACCATAAAACGGTTTCAGCTACGTTTTAAATATTTATGCGTGTCTAAAAACTAAACAATAACAACACTTATAATAGACTTTTGTGACCATAGGCTGAACAGTCACTCAAATAATAAAACTGTGTGTCTAGAAAGAGTTTTTTTGTCACACTTTCGGATAAATTGTTTAATTTAAAAATGAAAAGTCCATACCCTATAATCACACATTTAAGCTACGGTCACATTTTTTTTTATATGATATGGTCACTAAATTTTCGTGTGACCATAACATGCCTAAAATGGAACGATCTTTGGTCACACTTTTAATGGGAAAAAAAGTGTGACCGTAAGCATTCGGTCACACTTTTTTGTGTGACTAAATGTCATTTTTGTACTAGTAAATGTTAGGGTGGATGGATGAGTCGGTGGCCCCCCATCTTCAGTCCGCTTGTATGTAGGTTGTGACGAGTTTGTGTTTAATTCCTATTTATTGTGTTCATTATATTTTTAGTGAAATTTAGTATCCATATGTAATTAGGAATAAATTAGGATACATTCTGTAAATACTATTGAAGTATAAATAGTTTGTAATTAACCCTAATTCAACTAAGCAATTCATATTTCACGTCACTGTTCAAGGTTCTATGCGCTCTGTACTCATTCACACGCATAAACCGAGTTCTACATCATTGTGTTGATTTTAACAATTCTTGATTAAAACTTGATACACTTGGACCTAGAGTCTGAATTTCAAGTGCTAACGGCATTTGTGGCAGGTGCTAGGAGGGATTGTTGCCTTGTTGGCAACCATACTAGTATAATCACAATCATACGACTTCATAGAAATGAACTCATACGCAAGCTAGACTACTCAATATATAAGAATAGGTGATGTGTTGACCATCAAAAATTTCTTTTGTCATAGTGGTAAGCGTCTTGATCCTAACATATTTCATGTGCATTAATTCACGTTGTCTTTTTAAGGAGTCAATTCTTTTTATCTCGGTCGTGTCTTATATATTGTCTCTTTACTTTAAGAAAGGCATCCGACTCTCCATGTTATTGTTAAAATCAAGACGTTTACTACTAGACTTAAAAGAAATTCTTGATAATCAATATGTTATCTCTCTTTTTTTATAAATTAAATAGCTTAGCTCACTATGAATTGAAGTTAATGGATCATATGATTACAATATACTGATATGATCGCCAACAGTTCCATCAAAATTGACCTTCATAGTATAATTAAATTTTGAAATAATTGTGTCAATATATGCATGTCCCGCACTAGTGCTAGGATCATAACGGAAAATACTTGCACCAACAAAAAAGCAAACAGAAATGGACATTAATTTCTTTAAGTTCTTTAATTTTGTACAGTCTTCATCACTTAATTAATTATAAACCTAAATTTGGGTTTCCAATTGTTGACAGCAGTAGTTGACTTTCAGTATGCACCATTGAAGTTGCTGGGCTGACACTCAACTGCTACAGCACGTGTACACTAATTACTTGAACCCCTCGTATTTTTTATTTTTATTTATTTTTATATTGACATTAATCAAAATGATCGTTTACAACATGATATATATATATATATATATATATATATATATATATATATATATATATATATATATATATATATATATATATATATATATATATATATATATATATATATATATATATATATATATATATATATATATATATATATATATATATGTATATATATATATAAAGAGATCTCTAAATTAATTATATAATTATATATAATTGGGTTGTGGTGTCATGCTACTATACATACATATATATGTTGATTTTAATAATTCTCATCTGGCAATGAAATTAAGCTTGCTTGTAAGCTTAGAGAGTGGAGACTACCAATATCGAAACCTGTTAGGAATATAGCTATACGTAATGAATAATAAGGGAGTTTAATAGTCTGAATAATATTTTAATCCTGTTATATAAGAAAAATGTACTTAAGTTGTAGTTCTTCCCATAGGTTTAAGAAATCAAGTATCAAAACAATGATTGAAACAATAAGCAACACAATGATAAATCAACTCTAAAATGTGTATGAATGAACACGAGAGATGAGAGATGTGTATGTACGAATAACCAAAGCAGTGGCAGATTCAGGAAATGTCCCCATTGGGAGCACCCCTCATAAAAATGGTAAGAAGACGCATGTAATGAACTAAAATACATTGTGTCAATACGGGTAGGGTCAAACCTATTCGGTAGTCAAATTAATTCAATAAGATTATGTAACACCTCGAGGTTAGAAATAACATTCATTATATATATATATATATATATATATATATATATATATATATATATATAATTTTTATAGAATTTTATTAATCTTTATTTACATGTTATTGTGCTAGAAGCAACTTAAGGGACCAAAACAGACAAAAACAATGCAATAATTAAGTTTAGGGAGATGATATGTCAATCGTTGAAAGTTAATTATATATATACTCATAAATTAGAAACATAAGCCCATTTGTATACATACACAATTGGGAGAAACATCTAGAGAAAAAGTGGTCAGCCCTTGCATGCTCTTTAATTCAGATTTTGAAGAGAATCTTGTGTGAATTAGCAAAATTTAAGATATGTTTTAGTTAATTGCATGTTGTAAGCACTTTCTAGTCCATTTTGAGGTAGTTAGCATGTTTAATTAGTTATTAGTAGTTAGATTGATGATCAAATGCTCAAAAACAACCAGATAGGTTGTTATAAGTGTTAGGAAACACTTTTAGAAGCATCAAGATTGAATTTAAGCAAGAATTTGGTTAATTATGTGATGTTAAGCAGCATGCATAGGCTGTGTACGAGAACTACACGACCGGTGTATAATTTGGAGACCGTGTAGCTCAGGCCGTGTAGGCTTGTAAGGGTACATGGCCCGTGTAGAACCTCAACCTACACAGGCCATGTATCTGGACATGAGGTCGTGTAGATTTCTAGTACACAACCCGTGTATGGTACACTACCCGTGTAGGGTACACAGACCGTGTAGGGTACACAACCCATGTAGGGTCTCTTTCAACACATACCATGTACCTATATGTAGGCGTGTAGTGTTGATATACACGGCCCATGTAGGTGCTACACGGCCGTGTATGCCTTCTGTGAACTTTAGTTTGGTGCAAAATTTGATATATGTGCTTATTATTGGTTAGAAGTTGTTTATTTATCAATAATTGTCATACGTGAAGCATTTCATTGTTAGCAAGTAGTCAAGGTGAGTGTACTTATCTTCTCAATGTAGATGTATGTATGTGTACGTTATGCTTTATGCTATGCGTTGATTGAAACCCGTAAGCGCTCTTTGAACATTGAAAGTTGTCTTGGCTCCAGACTTGTAGTAAGGGATCCGGTATTCGTTATTGGATCCACCCTTGTAAGCAATATCAACATATTTATGTGTACAGTTAGTAGCTAAGTGTATTCACTAAGGTTTCATTTATCATTTGTTTTATCAATATTTTTAGGTACCTCTTGGTAAAGATAAGGACACGGCTCCTCATCTATATGATAGATTGGTCTCAACTCAGGAGCAGTCAAACCACTGTCTTCGTTCCTCACCCAAAAGCCCGGGTGGAAGCACCAACTAAAGGAGACGGGCAGTTTAGAGTTGATAATGATGACTCCCTATTTTGTTAAATACAAAGAAGTCATTTTGAATGCAACTACTTTTGTTAATATATTAGATACACTAGTATTTAAGTTCATCTTTGTAATTAAATTTTAAAACTTATTTTGTATATCTTATGTGTTTATGAATTTCACGTTTCTATTTAATTAGGGAATTTTAAATAAAATTGGGTCTTTATAATTTAACTTTAGTTTCGGAATTTTTGAAGGTTTATTTCACAAATTTGCCAAGCTAGTATCACAATTCAAATGTCAACAAAAACATATATAAGTTTCTAAGTTGTAGCACTAGCAAATTAAAATTCCAAATTAAGCCCTTAGTCTCTAAACATGTAGTTAACCCACTCAAAATTAAAATTTAAACATAACACATATTTAAGCTCTACATTCAACATAATACACTAACAATCAATTTTTTTTTTTTTTTTTTTTTTTTTTTTGTGAATATTCAAACCAATGTCTAACTGTAAACCAATATCAAAACCTAACTATATATTTAGCCTAAACACTCAAATATACAAAATGGGCAAATGGCATATCAATGTTTAGTATACTAAATTACTTATTTAACCAATCAAGGAGAACTAAATCTTCAAATTTATTGATAACATAACAATATATATAGGTTAATAACAAATAATTTCTTCGTATCTAATCACAATCGGCAATTAACACTAGTACAAAATAGACTTTTAACCCCGGTTTTCTAAAGCTTTTAACCCCGGTTTTGAGGGGGGGCTGAATGGGGGGGCGACTAAAGGTCACTCTTTAACCCCGGTTAAAAAACCGGGGCTAAAAACCCTTCAACCCCGGTTAAAAAACCGGGGTTAAAAGCAGTTTCAAACAGGTCTGAAATATACTTTCTACCCCGGTTCTTTAGCTAAAAAACCGGGGCTAAAGGTGAGTAAAAAATCAAAAAAAAATTATACAATTAATTTCTTAATTTCCTGCTAATTTACACAACCCAATCACTACATAACAATATCTTAATACAAAATAAATCATTGCAAAACTGAAAAATACGTAATGATATACGATCCTAACAAGTTTTAATTTCCGGTATACCGGTGGATGTTCAACAACATAATAGATTGAGTTGCTAAATGAATCATCATGTAAATATAGGAAACAAGATCAACTAACAACCCACTTGATCATTTTGAGGCTTGAATCTACTCCATCTCATAGTTTCACAATCTGCAAAAAACAAAATAATAATAAATAAATAGGCATTAATTTAGTTAACCTATTAGAATTTATTTAAGTCAACAGAGGCACTGAGTATAGTTATTCAACTAAAATCAGAAACATAGGCATCAAAATAATGACTTTCAAATAGGCTTAACTCTAATTTAATGATTCAAACAAAAATGCTTTATTGATCTAAGAGACACTAGATCAGTTTCATAATCCAATACTTTCACCATTTAAATGTAGTCACAGTGCATTAAGAAGATAGCAACTTGGTTTACTGTACTTCATAGTTGATTCAATTAAGAATTTAAGCAGTGGAACAAATTAGAAGCATCAGTGGACAGAATCAAGTAAGTTGCGAAATTGAACAGATGTATAAACTCAGATGACGGAATTTATTTAGTATCTACAGATCGATATATTGCTAAATTGCAGGTCAAAAAGATGAAAACTTGGTTTGATTTCGGTTGTTCTTAAGCTACAATCGAAAGAGACAGCAAATACTAACCTTAATTGGTTGCTGACAATGAACGAAAACACTAATCTCAACCCTTAAACGTAGCTTCAGTCCTTAATCGACCTCTGCTCTTCGCTGCACTGCTACTCATCTAAAAGTGTAGACATGTATCACCTATTGTCCTGCAAAATTACAGCAAAATGGCATTATGAAAGGATGATCGCCATAAGTGAAAAACATGACATACAAGAAGCATGCAATTGTTAAAAGTAAATTCTAACCAGATCCTTCCCTCTAATGTCCTTTCATTCATCCATGTTATCAGTCCTGAATTGTACATGTAGGTGTTAAATTGTCACAAGATCATATAAATATAGATGTTAAAGTTCAGACCAACCAATCCCAAAAGTAAATCAACACTTATTAGATGGATGTCTAAAAGTCAATTTATACCTATCTTTTAATATAAGCTAATTATTAGATGGACCAACTCTTTAGGAATCTTGATAATACATTGGAGTTTATTCAAAGCTATTCACAAATGCCTGCAAAAACATGAGAATTATGATTCAGACAAAGGATGGCAGAATGCTTGGGTCATAGGAATGAGAAAAACCGGTTTGGCTTGAATCGAACCGGACCAATTTACACACTTTTGGATCGGTTCTCGGTTCCTATATTTTTCTTATTTCGGTTTTCGGTTCCACGGAGTTCGCTTTTTACCCATAATTTACGGAACAGATTAGGAACTTGACAGAATGCCTAAAATGATTCTTATAAAACATCACATGTAATGAGTAAAGAAAACATGACAATTATAAACTTAATTTCTATTTTGTACCATGATATCTATATATTCGATCAAAATTATAAAAGAAATAATGTTATGAGCAAAAAATAGCTAAACCACAGTTTCCATATATGTCCTGAAACAAACTGAGCCATCAATTCTTATTAGCAAAATACCATTATAGCTCAACCACTTTCATGTGTGTCTAATAACTGTGATTTTTCCTAGTCTAATTGATGATATAATGGTGATTCGATTTGAAGGGAACCACAACATTTGCTATATCACAGTTTACAGAGCTCAGAAAACAAACCATTTTTTCTCTTGGAAAAGGTCATTTGTCTGCTTGTTGCATTTTCTATTCTCCTCATCCGAGTCTTCTCTCTCATGGCTTTGCCATCTTCAAACCTAAAAAACAAATAAATTTTCTTTACACCAATTTTGCTTATGAAATTACATAATATAAGTACCAAGCCAGATGCTCTCAAAAACAAATCTGCTCACACTTCTATTCGGTGAATAATTTCACTAACATCTGAAACCACCATTAGGTAAACTTTACCTCTAGATGTAAAACAAATTATAAACTATGAAAAAACTTACTGATCTGAAACTTTTAAAGGATTGTAGAAGTGAATCATCCGAGAACCAAAAGTGGCATAACCTTGAGAATCAAGCATCGATAACTACAGAGAATGTGATTTTGCGGTAGAATCGTGATTTCTAGTGTGTAAGCGATGGTTCAGTGTTGTGTGGTGTTAGCGCGACGACACATGCGACAGGAAACAGCTATAGCGACAGCGGCTTGAGTGTGTGCCGTGTGGTGGTGGTCGGCGTAGGTGGCGATTGGGGTTTAAGGGTATGCTCATGTACCGGTCGTGAGTTAGGGATGTAAATCTGGAGACATTTACTTGTTTAGGGTTTCAATTAGAGGTTTTGGGAAGTAGATAGGGGGAAACCAAATGTAAATGGGGGGAACGAAATATAAGCCCGGGAGAAATTGAATTTTGTGGTACTAACTTTTAGCCCCTCTTTTTATTAAGAAACCGGGGTTAAAAATAATATTCAGACCCGGTTGCGTAATAAAAAACCGGGGTTAAAAGTTCTAAGCTTTTTAGACCCGGTTTTTTAATATAAAACCGGGGTTAATTCCCTTGCACGCATTTTTAGCTTGCATTTCACACATTCAGCCCCGTTTTTTTGTGATTTTCATCAAAACCGGGTTTAAAAGGGGGGGACTGAATATGGGTTTTGTAGTAGTGTAAATATTCGCATACGAGCTTTAAATACTTAATCATCCTTTGTTCAAACTTCATGTTGACAAACTCCGTTCACAAACACCTGATTTGAGAGAGAGAGAGAGAGAGAGAGGGAGAGAGAGATTGTCGACAAATCCAAAGAGTAGAGGGCGTACAATTAAAGAGGGAGGCAACTGGCGAAAAATGTGGAGCCGTGGAGAATCGAGGGCTCATCCGCTAAGGGCAAGTCACATTATCGAGGATCAATCGGTACCTGCCATTTTGGAGACCCGAGGACCGAGCCACTAGGTATGATTCTACTACAATCGACCATTTCAAGAACTCGATCCCATATGTTTGATCAATACTTTTGTAGGCATTCTTTTATCTAGTTAGGGCCTCATGGTTACTTGGTAGGGGGCCAAGGTCCTCGGTCTATATACTCTTTTGAAAAAACTTCTAGGCCATTGGGGGCCTTTCCCCCCATTCCTTTGTATGTGGATCTGTTAGTGGATCAAATCTTATTAAATTAGAGTTTATAGACATGTATCTATACCTTTATGGTATCTACCAAAGTACCGTATACTATGATTAATGTCAATAAACTTAACACACTACATTAAAAATATATTAAACATAACTTTAGGGACCAAATTATCTCCTTTTGTGTTTGTTTTGCAAATTTAAGCATATAAACGACCAACAAAATGATATTTTTTCACAAGAGCATTTGATCTTGAGCATAAACATAGAATAATCCACGAGAGAATATTTTATTTCAGTATTCTTGTATTTTTTCATCATACAAAACTATACTCGATCCCCTTGAAAGTAGCTCTTTATCTTAAACATCGATTTTAGATTGTCTCAAAACTTTTTTCTCCCTTAATATTATAAGGACAAATGGTGCAAACTGATGTGGTTTTTGAAGGGTTTTGAACCTGACCAAACCACTTATGACACAAACTGGTCAATCCTGGGTTTGATTCCACTGGTTCAATCCTAAAAGCGAAATTGGATTGAACACAACCCTCTAAACCCCAAAAGGGTTAGGATCTTTAAACTTTAATCTGATCAACATAGTTTCTTACAAAACAATCCATAGATAAGTTTACAAGATTATACCTGATCAGAACTTTAGGATTGCTAAAGTAGTCCACCACTACTGCACCTCCGATTGAACTGGCTGCTAGACCGCTCCTGGATCACCAAGCCTTCAAACCGCGAAGACTTCCCGTGTGTATGCTTGCGTCGATCAACACAAGACCAAAAACCGAGAACACCTTGTGTTCTTCTTGCCTTGCGATCGTCGAAGTGAGAGGAACCGAAAGAGAGAGTACGATAGAGAGAGAGAGATCGACTTCGAGGGAGAGAGAGCCGAGATCGAATAGAGAGCAAGAGAGAGTGGCGGCTAGGGTTAATCCCTTGTGTCCCTTATCTAATCCTTAAGGCTTAAGGATATTATATAGGGATTAACTTGGACCTAAGCCCGTTTAATTAAAAGCCCAACTGGTTTTAATTAAACTTTCATCTCTTCTCATATTGACCCCCTGGACTTTACTAGTTAATTAATTAACTATTGATTAACTTAGTCTGTTAAATATTAAAAACTTAATATTTAATTCTCCTTAAATAATAAATAACTATTTATTATTTATTTCCTTTCTAATAATTAATCCAAACTGGATAATTATTTATATCTCTCAATAATTAATACTACTGATTAATTATTCGTTTATCTCTTTAATAATTAATCTAACTGATTAATTATTTACTCTTTCTATTTAATAATTAATCTAACTGATTAATTATTTCCACACAGATTTATGGTGAAATCCGACTGTTCTGAATTGGGTGTGTAGCAGTGTGACCCTTTAGTCTCTTATAACATTGGATACAATATGCCCGTTAATTATCTCTGCATATAATCCAACAGGTTTGTCCTCAAATTTTCCTTTTAGAAAGTCTAAAGATATGTTTGACCAATCGAAGACAATGATTTGTATTAACATTAATCAAAGATGATTTTGTTTGACTAATACACATAGATGGATGAACATAATTACGATTCTTGGTGTTATGAGCACCAATTTTCTTACGAGGATGATGAATAAACTGGTGATGTGCATGATAATGTGAATGGTCATCAAAACATGCAGCGTTGGTCATATCACGACGAGTAACACAATTCTAGTTAATATGATGACTAACACAAGAAACAGAAGCACAATTGTTTTAAAGAAGACGTTGCGTTTCATCCTTTCAAAATTTTCTTTACTCTTATTCCAAAGTTTTCTCTAAAGCTTCTCCTGCTATAAAAAGTTCATTTGTAAAAAAGATCTAAGTAAGGATAAGCAGTCTTAGAGTAAGAGGTTTTCGGATGCATGACACACTTTGATGATTCACTTGCATGAACTTTTACATTAACCACCTAGAATTTTTACCTTTAAAATACTTACATTTTTTTACTTAAGGAAACTTATGGGGTTTGCATAGGTCACACTTGTAAGAACTAACATACATGAGCACAAAGAACATTTGTTGAAACGATGGAAATGGTTCACAATTATTGGGACAACACCATTTTGAATTTCCATGGATATAATCTTTTCTTAGAAATACAACTATTGGTTTTGGATATAATCTTTTCTTAGAAATATATCTATTGGTTTTGTTAGAGTTGTGTCAGTGAAAGAGTTCTCTAACATTTAAATTTTATCAAGTAGGATATTTCTCTCTCTTATACTTGTTTTGAATATCCCTCCAACAATTGTTACTCAAGATTCTTTATCTTAGCACTCCTTCTATTTTTAAAATTATGATGTCTGTTTTCAAATATTTAGAGTGTTTTAGTCATTTCGAAACTTTTGAAAATAAGTTAGGCATTATCTTCTTCTAAATCATCAGCTATCTTTTTCTATTTTTGACCAAATCTACATGAACGCAGAGAATTCTACTAAGTTTTGTTAATTCTTTCTTTAATTTAGAAACTCCTTTTTGTTTGACACCAAACAAGGTTGATACTTGACAAAAGATCTTTGAATGTAACGGTAAAAGGTAGACTTGAACCTAAGTGGGTCCAAACTTGGCTAGCAAGGAACTATTTGTATAGTAAGGACTTGAACAGTGAAACTTAAATAGAAGGTTTCTAAAAAAACAATAAATCCTATCAAGTATAGGTGTTGGTAACAAATAACACCCTCATGCACGAATCAGACTAAAGTTAAAATTTAGTGTTTTTCTTGAAGTGAAGGACATCAACATCAACATTAATAGGAATCACTAAATCAAAAAACAATTCCATCCTATTAATTTTACACATCCATACATACATACATAAAACATGTCACACATACATACAAATATATATATGCGTAGCAGCTAAAAACAAAAGCAAAAGTACAAGCTAGGAGCCAAAATAGTTCCTTTCTTCTTTTTACTTTCTACACATACATGCATACATCCATAAATATATATATATATATATATATATATATATATATATATATATATATATATATATATATATATATATATATATATATATAGAGTAAGGATATACTAAGAGGGAAAAAATGCTAAGAGAGCTAAGAGGGATTTTCAGCCATTAGATCAGGATCATCAATCAACTAAAATGAGTCAAGATGAAGTACAGCTGGCAATTTAGAAAACGGCACTGAGGGGTACTTTCGGTATCACGCTCAATTAAGAAACGATGAACGTCCTAAATTCACGCTCAATTGATGATTCATAAACAGCAATTTACTAAAAATACACACATCCTTTAAATTTAATAAACAACAATAATACATCATCAGATTTGCTGAAAATAGACCTCGTCTAAATTATCATTTTACAGTATCATCATATTTGCTATGCATACATCATCAATTATACACATCTCAAAACAAAAATTGATACACCAGTCATTGAAATTGGATTTTGATGAACACAATTAAAATGAAAAAAAAAAACAAAACTGATACACATACAACTAGATGAATGTAGAAAAAACATTGAATTGATGAATGAAAAACAAAAATGAAAATGATGAAGAAGAAGAAACAGAGGATTGATGAATGAAAAAAATGAAATTGATGAAGGGGAGGAGATGATGAATCAGTGTATGTTGTGTGAACCTTCACCGGCTTCTTCTTTGTACGACATTTAGGGCGGCGATGATGAGGAGCATAAGATCTGATCTTCATGCGGCGGTGGTTGGTTTAGGGTTTCCTGCGGCGGCCGTGGTTTAGAGTTTCTTGTGGCGGCGGTGGTTGGTTTAGGGTTTCCTGCAGCGGTGGTTGGTTTAGGGTTTCTTGTGACGGCAGTGGTTTAGGGTTTTGGGGCAGATCTTCATCAATGGCCGCCACCGCCATTCTAGGGTGTGTGAGGGAAGAAGGGGAACGATTTGAGAGTTGTTACAGGGAAGGGGCGATATTTTAGTAGTTGGTTTCTAGAAAGGTTTACCGAGCGGCGGTGTATAGCAGCGGCGGCAGTGGCGCTGTGAGACAGTGGCGACGGAGGTGGTTTCTTCCAGATCCAGGCGGTGGTGGTTTCTTCTAGATCTGGGCGGCAGTGGTGGCTCCCTTTTAGATCTAGTACGGTGATCAATTTTCTTGGGTGATCTGGTGGTGCGGCAGCGGTCAAGGCGAGGGGCAGCAGCATCTGTCGTCGGAAGGCAACGATGTGTGGGGTGGGGGGGGGGGATGACGACGTCTGAAGATGTCACGGTGGATGCACTTTCAAAAAGGTGGGAGATGGTTTCTAAAAAGGTAATAGCGATAATTAAGGGTTGGAGAGAGAGAGGGTTTTAAAAAAGTCTAAAGTGCCCTTTCATTGATCAAGCTACGTGTCACAATCAGATTCCCTCTTACCCCTCTTAGCTAAAAACCCCTCTTAATTGATTTTAATCCTATATATATATATATATATATATATATATATATATATATATATATATATGAGATATGTGGCAAAGCAACAAAACATGGCATCAACTTCAATTAATTGTTTGCAACAACTACAATCACTTGTTTCTTTTTTTTTTCCTTTTGTTTTCATTCGCAGAACCCAAACAACAAGCCTGCATATACTACAAATATACATAGCAGATATTACTGCTCTCCTTTCTTTTTGTCTGCGACTAAAACCAAAACAACATCAGCCCTTGTTTATTTTTTTTTCCGATGACCAGCATAACAACAAGCATACAAGCATACATATTCATACATACATAATCTCCAGGAACAATAAGAGACTCATCTATTCAAACTAAAGTCCATCTTCTACCTCCATTAATGAAGGTTTCATGCTCCTATCCATAAATCATGAAATTTCTATCAAATAAGGTACCCAAACTTGCTAAAACTCATGTATAAACCCAAATAATCAATCAATTTCAATTTAAATCAATTACTCATGAACCCTAAAATAAACCATCTTCTTGGTCTTGCAAGAGTTCATGAAATTAGAAGAAGGATTCAAATCACATACCTAATTTAACCTTCAAATGATAGCAAGTCAACAACAACAAAAAAAAACAAGTAATAGCAGATGATGTTCTTGAGAGTTTAGGGTAACATGGAGAGGATTTTCAGAAAGTGAAGTAAGGGGGGTAAAACCCCTGTACGTACAAAAATCTCATTTAGGTGAATTCTTCTTTTTTTTATATAATATCCATATTTATCCAAGCATTTATCATTTTCTTTAATTTCCTAAATAATAATATTAATTTAAAAAAAATCAAATAAATACTACGTATCACATACGAAGCTCCGAGTACTACCAGACCCGGATTTAGGGTGTTACAGTGTTTATATGCTTGATCATGTTATGCTTACTTGGTACCAAATATAAATAGGGGATCGGTATTCGTTATTAATCCTGGAATTTACTAGGTGCTGTATCATACACGCTACGTGTACAATATGGTGATTGATCGAGTATACTCATTAAGCTTTCACTTATTAGTTGTTTATTAAATATTTCAAGTACATGTGGCAAGGATAAAGGGAAAACTCTAGTGGTTTAATGAATATGGATGCCTACTATATTTTTGTTAATTTCAATATGTCTTTGAAACAATATTAGCTTAATATCTTAAGTTTGATGAATATACAATTATCTTTTGTAAATAAAGTTTAACATGTGTTCTGTTGAATACTATGTAGACAAGCTTTTGATGTCTATTCACAAAGAATGAAATGTCATAATTATTTATAATTTTTTTTTGTCATTACAAAATCAGCGAGACTAGCACCAGGAGCGCTGCCCGTTGAGCCATGACGGGGCGAGGCACCCTATACCCGGCTGTTTTGGGTGAATGCTAAAACTTGAATTAATGCATGTGCACTGTGCACCATCCTTGGTTTTGGCAAAGTTTAACTAACTAAAACCCTTTCATGAAATTAATAGATCAGCTTATATTAGATATTAAACTAAACATATGTATTATTATTATTATTTGTATTATTGTAATTGTATTATAAGTTAGGAAGTGTCAACCACCGCCAGTAGCCGCCGTCACGGCCAACCGCCGCCGTCAACAAACGGCCGGTAACCGCCACAAAACCGTCTCACCGGAGGCCTATAAATAGACGTTAGTATGTACGATTTTAGTGTGGTTTCCGGTGCCCTTTAGGGTACCGATTATGTACAGAAGATATTCATATAATAAAATACGAGATCTTTAGTTTAAATTCGTGTTCTGGCCTGTGATTTCCAACAGCTTATGCATGGTGGCAGCAACATATATATAGGAATGTACTAATTAAAGCCATTAATGGAATATCATGGAAGATTTACAAGTCAATATAACTTGACTGACGACTCGGTACATGATAACAATGGCTACCAATCTCGACGTAAGAATAGGGAATTATAGATACATATAGCACACCATGCATATTCATCACCAGCTGTTTTTATCCAATATATCAATTAACAATTACCTAGCGAGGCTTAATTAGATATATAGATGGTGATCAATTGATCAGGAACTTAAACACACATCAACGGCTTCATTAACCGTCAGAAATATACTATCACTTCCAGCTTTTTCGACAAATCCAGCTACTTTTAGCTTGTGAATCACATTCCATCTTGGACTGGCAATAGCCAACTGTAACCAAACAATGTACGATAAACACATTACGCGTTAATTAGTTAGCTAAACGAGGGTACGAACGTTTTAATTAATGTACAAATTAAAACAAATTAAGATCTTGAAGTGTTACATGTATGTTTCTTGAAACCAATTTCTTGTGAACTTCTTCGAGTGCAAGAATTCCTGAAGAATCAATGCTCATGACACCTGACACATGAGAAACTATATATAGTAAAAAAACTTATAATTAACATAAAATTAAAGACTAATAAATAGACATGACGAAATGTAAAAAAATTAATGAAAGACAATTATAATTAGTTCTTAAGTCGAAATTTTGACTAAACATGCATGATCGAGTGCTAACTTGACATGTCTATGATGATTCCAATTATCGGTTTCTTGACCCCTTCCTTTTCATTTTCATCAGCCACGCATCTGGTAATTATCCTACATACGTACATGAAAAAAAAAACGCAAAGATAGATGTTATAAAAAAGAATTTAAAGAAATCAATTTCTTATATATATATATATATATATATATATAGAGAGAGAGAGAGAGAGGACGGTTTAAACGAGAACTATTTTTCGTACGAGTAATGCGAGAACCAATCTTAACCGTTGATTTAATAAGTGGAATTCATGGATGTAGAGCGTGGAGGATTAAGTGTGGTAGGATGCATGTGATCAATTCATGAGTGGGTGATGACATTGAATAAGGGGGAATTGGATGGCTCAGATTGGTTCTCGCGGTTCTCGTACAAAAAAAACAGTTCTCGTATGGTCTTTTTGCAAACACACACACACACACACACAAACATATATATATATATATATATATATATATATATATATATATATATATAGAGAGAGAGAGAGAGAGAGAGAGAGAGAGAGAGAGATAAAAGTTCAAACGAGAACTGTTTTTCGTACGAGAACTGCGAGAACCAATCTGAGCCGTCCAATTCCCCCTCCTTTAATGTCATTGTCCGCCCATGAATTCCTCACATGCACCCTGCCACACTTGATCCCCTCCACGCTCTCCATCCATGAACTTTCCATATTCAAGGAACGGCTGAAATTGGTTCTCGCAGTTCTCGTACGAAAAACAGTTCTCATTTGAACCCTCCCCTATATATATATATATATATATATATATATATATATATATATATGGGAGGGTTCATTCGAGAACCATTGTTAGTGCGAGAACCGCGCGAACCAATCTCAGCCGTTCCTTGGATATGGGAAGTTCATGGATGGAGAGTGTGGAGGGATATAGTGTGGTAGGGTGAATGTAAGGAATTCATGTGTGGGCAATAACATTGAAGGAGGGGGAATTTGACGGCTTAGATTGGTTCTCGCGGTTCGCGCACTAAGAATGGTTCTCAAATGAACTTCTTCCTATATATATATATATATATATATATATATATATATATATATATATATATATCAGTGTGTGTGTCTATATATAAGAATTATGTGAGAACTCTTCTTCATACAAGAATTATGTGAACCAATCCTAATCCTTGATTATAAGAGCATGGGGTGTATCCCATGTGAAGCATCCAATGTTTCGCGTCGCGTCAACGCCACATCACCCATGTTTCATACATGCTTAAACCCCCCGTACTATTCATCATTTGCACGCTTTAAAAATATTTTATTAAAAAAATACTATATATCATCTATCATCTCTCTTCTCTTCTTCTTTTCTCTCTCCTCCTTCTCTCCTCTCTCTCCTCTCTCCATCGGTATTCACCCACCGAGACCATGCATGCTTTTTCTGTACCAAAGGGAGGGGGTGTTGTACCCCTCCGTACCACCCTTCCAACTAGGCATGCCGAAGAGCATTCCGGGAGCACACTTCATGCTCTAATAATCAATGGTTAATAATTTTGGCGACTAATGATTGGCTCATTAACGACTAATAGTTGACTTATTAATGATGCATTAATAAGGGGTATTTTGGACAAATCAAGTCTCGCACATTAATGATGGTCCTCCCGGATGCAATTCCAGTTGGAAAAGATATATAAATGACCAAAATACTTATAGTAATGAGTCATTAATTATGTTACATAAAGAGTCGCAGTTCTCTTTCGAAAAACAATTCTCGTTCGAAAAACAATTCTCGTTTGAAGTGTTTCTTATATTGAGCAAGAAATATTAAATCAAAAGGCATGATCAATACCTTTCCTTAATGGGATTCGCATTTGCAAAACAAAACGAAGCAGAGTTAAGACGAATTATATGAACGCCAAAAACATCAACAACCCCGGGATATTGTGCCTTGTCACAGAAGATGTCTGTCCCTGGAAGTCTTCCTACTTCTTCGACGCCAGGTCTAATAGAATTAAGGATCAATCTTCCAAATGAAACACATACCTACACATATATTATAAGACATGATTATCGTCATAATTAGTTTGAAAGCATGTATATGCATATATATATATATATATATATATATATATATATATATATATATATATATATATGTGTGTGTGTGTGTGTGTGTGTGTGTGTGTGTGTGATTTGTTAAATCTAAGGATTTCAATATCAATAACCCTTATATCTTAAATATTCGGTACACAAAAAACGTACACTAATAATCGAATGTAACCCTCATAATACACATACCAAATCCTATGACCCATCTAGTACCCATTAATCAATAAAAGTGTATATAACTAGAGAGATCGAGAAAGGACATCATTGCGCACCATGCCAACCCCCATTTTGTCTTCACCCCCTTCCCTTCTTCATTGGCCATCTATGAGTGGCTACCCATCACAACATCACATATAATTTACTCCCACCATACCAAATTACGGAATCCACATATTATCAACTAACCAATTACTTAGCTTTATAGTGATCACTTCCTATATACATGCATAACACTTACGTATTGATACATATGTGTGAATGTAAATGTAGTCATACTATAATTTAAGTGGTTTATTTGTCATTAGTTAATAGTGCGGGTACTTAATTGTACTTAAGTTGATTTACACTTCGAGTTGTACAATAAGCAAAGATGGATGAGGAATAAAGAGAATAAAAAAGAGAGAGTTCTCATTAATTGATTGTGTAACCTTCATAATACACATACCAAATCCTATGACCCATCTAGTACCCATTAATCAATAAAAGTGCATATAACTAGAGAGATCGAGAAAGGACATCATTGCTCACCATGCCAACCCCCATTTTGTCTTCACCCCCTTCCCTTCTTCATTGGCCATCTATGAGTGGCTACCCATCACAATATCACATATAATTTACTCCCACCATACCAAATTACGGAATCCACATATTATCAACTAACCAATTACTTAGCTTAATAGTGATCACTTCCCATATACATGCATAACACTTACGTATTGATACATATGTGTGAATGTAAATGTAGTCATACTATAATTTAAGTGGTTTATTTGTCATTAGTTAATAGTGTGGGTACTTAATTGTACTTAAGTTGATTTACACTTCGAGTTGTACAATAAGCAAAGATGGATGAGGAATAAAGAGAATAAAAAAGAGAGAGTTCTCATTAATTGATTGTGTTTTGTTCTTGTCTGATTCAATTTCAATCTTGATTTGTGATTTTTTTTTTTGTTCCAACAATTGGTATCATATTCTAGTAAGGGGCGTAGTCAACGAGAAGTGATGCTAATCGAAGGACTGATTTGATCCAATTGATAGACACAATCGAACTAATGGTGTTGGCTATTTTGATCTGGAAAAGTTCGATGGCAAGAATGATCTTGGACTACGGAGGTTAAAATTCATTGATGCAGTTGGATGATAGGCAAGTCTACCTCGTAGAAAAGAAAAGAAGGGTATAATGGAGCAATGATACTAACCTCATATATCAATTTCAATGAGATGTTTCAAAGGAGGTCACTTCAGAAGGGTTAGTCAAGAATGGAGAGTCTCTACATGACAAAATTTCGGGAAAATGAATAGTATCTCAAAAAGAGGATGTACGACTATGGATAGGTCCTTTGAAGATCATGTAAATGAATTTAATAAGATTGTGTTGGACTTAGAGAATATAGAAGTGGTTCTTGATGAGGAATACACATCAATTATTTTCCTATCATCTACACCTTCATCTTATAAACATTTTGTCTATTCTCTCGATCATGTACGTGAGGGAGAGTCTGTGGGTAGAAGAAGTTCCTGCGTTAATTAACTAGAAAGAACTTAAGAAGAAGTGAAAATACAAAGATGATGGAAGTGTATGATTGTTCACCAAAGGCAGGTCAGATAGAAAAGACACTAAAAAGAACGCCTTCATGAAGACTAAAACCAAAGCTAAGAGGAAGTGCTTCATATGTCACTCAGAAAATCACATCAAGAAGGATTGTCCTAACAAGAAAAAAAATAAAGTTGAAAATTTCTCCAAGGGAAGAGAGGTAAACATAATAGATCACCAGGATTTTGGATTCGGGGTATTCTTACAATTTGACTCTACAAAAACACTTGTTAAGTGACTCAAGATATGAACACATAATCTGTCATACTAGGGTGATGAGAGGCAATATAATGTTCAAGGGTCAGGTTCTAGAGTCTAAAACTATATAATGGTTACAAGTTGGAAGGGATGGGATATGTCCCAAAATTGAAAAGAAACGTGATCTCGCTTGGCACCTTGGAAAACCAAGATTTTCAAGTAAAGATGGGTGGTGGCTGGTTTAAGGTGATCAAAGGTTCCATTGCAGTGTTTCAAGGCGTAAGGGCTAAGTTTAATATCTACATATTATATGGCAAAGTCATCATGTGTAATGCAACAGTAACAAGTAATGATCATCACCTGCAATGCTATGGACAAGAGATTAGGTGATATGAGAAATCAAGGGTTAAGAGAATTGCAAAAGAATAATCCATTATTTGATTTCAAGGACAAGGACCTTGAATTTTTTGAGCACTGCATCCTAGGGAAAAAACACAATAAGATTTTCTAACGGGGTACACAGCTCCAAAGCTATCCTAGAGTACATCAAGAACTGAATCCTTAAGAGGTACAAGGTATTTTTTTTTATCCCTCATAGATTATTTTTCAAGAAGGGTCTAGGTGTATTTGAAAGCACAAGAATGAAGCATTTGGTAGGTTTATAGAATGGAAATCTCTTATGGAAACTCACTAACAGAAGGGTAAAGAGGTTACGGACAAATAATTGTTTGAATTTTTGCAAATGAGCAATTCAACAACTTATGAAAGATGCAAGGGATGAAGTCACATCACTTTTGTGGGAACACCAATGTAGAATGGCCTTGTAGAGAGAATGAATAGAACCTTATTGGATAAAGTAAGATTTATGCTACCGAACTTAGGATTACCAAACATTTTTTGGACTAAGGTAGTGAGTAAACTTCTTCTACTATAGATATGAAAACACCAATGAAAGTGTGGTCAGGTAGTGAAACTGAATACAAGAACTTAAAAGCATTTGGGTGTCTCATATTAACCAAGGCAAGCTTGAACCAAGTGAGGTGAAATGTATATTCATTGGATACCTACAAGATTGTCACCTATGCCAGAAAGGACATGAAGGTCAAACTAGAACTCAATGGACTTTAGCTTTTGATATACGGAAGATGTAGATATGTCAACTTTTGCTTTTGCAACATTAGAACTTAAAGACACTTATAAACCAATATCCTAGCACGACGCTATAAGCTCAAGTAAACGAGACAAGTTGATAAGTGAAATGGATGATGAGATGTTATTATTGATCGATTAAGAATGACACTTAAGAGCTAGTGACAAAGCCAACATGATAGAAACTGATTGGATTCAACGGTTTGTATAAGTTGAGAGAGGGACTAACTCCAACAGACCCACAGTATAAAGAAAAAGACGGGTGGCTAAGGTGTTCACTCAGAAACCTTGAATAGATTATAATGAGACCTTCTCACTAGTGGTGAAACACTCATCAATTAGAGTTATTCTTTATTTGATATCCATACAAGATTGAGTTAGAACCATTGGATGTGAAGAAAACATTTATACATGGTGAGCTTGAAGAAAGAATATATATATATATATATATATATATATATATATATATATATATATATATATATATATATATATATATATATAGGGTAGAGATATACTACAAAAAATGTTATGGTACTAAATGTAAGGAATTGATTGAAAGACCAAGGCTTTGTTGGAAGATGAATTTGATATGAAAGAACTTGTAAAAGCTAAAAAGATTTTGTGAATAGAGGTTGTCAGAGACAGATAAAGAAAGATCTTAAAGCTCACACAAAGAGTCTATACACATAAAGTACTAGAGAATTACTTCATAAGAAATAGTTAAACTGTGACTAATTCGTTATCATTAAGGCTTTGATAGACTGTTTAGCCTGCTGATGATTTTGGCTTGTTATGCGTATTTAATCGTTGTGGCATTGATATGTGCACATGGTATGATAATGTGTACATGATGTTTATGATAGAGGTCAGCTATGGTTTGGTTGGGCTGATAGGGGTCAGCTATCGTTTGGTTGGGCTGGGCTTGTTTGTTATTGGTTTAGCAGTTATAGATCTTCTGATGCATTGGTTGCAACATAAGGGGTTTAACTATGCCAAGTATCGGTAAACCTATGTTTTGGCCAGCATTTGGTTGCAAATACTGTAGAACCGCCAGTCCTCTTTCTCTGATATATGTGATTACTTGTTTCCGTTGTGATCGTTGTGGTTATGCTAATTGTTGTTTGTGGCTTTAACTTCCATTCACTTTGCTTTGTGCTAATTTCTCACCTTAACTCCATTTTGCAGATTTTTGGTAAGCACAACTGTTTAGCTAGGAGTTCGTGTGTTTTAGGGAAGTTTGACTAGCGCTCTGATATTATTTTGAAACGATGAGTCATCTTTTGTATCTCTTTTTGTAACACGAAACGATATATTGTGATATTGTACAGTATGCATTTTTATTTGTGGGGTTTGTTGTTTCCATTATTTTATTGCAACGCTTCCGCTATGATTAAAAAAAATGGCATGAGATTTGCGGTATTACAACAATTATAGACAATAAGGTCAAATCTTCATTGGTTATAGCTAAAAATAATTTAATATGATTATAAAATATTTTAAAATAATAAAACTATTTAAAAACTTTCTTCAATATGATATTTCAAATTGTTATAAAGGGTAGATATGATATTTGTAAATTAGGATGAACAAATACGTTATTTTAAGGTTTAAGAAGGACGTATATGAATTTATCTTCTAATAATTTAAATTCTAAAGTCAGTATTAATTAAATCCAATTTTAATTATAAAAGATAAATTGGTTTTAACTTTTACCAAAATAAATAGTTGAGAATTCAAATATAGATTTTTTATCTAAATCTTGATTAAAATATTGTATGATAGATTTTATATTAATGTTAGTCTTTTTTGTTATTTCTAGTAAAAGATTATTATTTGCTACTATATATAGTGTTTTCTCTTCAATACCATATGGAGACGAGAATTGAAACCGTTGTTTGCCACTATATATATATATACGCATATACTTAACTTTAGCAAATTATTCTGTCATGAGCTGGAAAAAAAACTATGTAAAGAATAAATTGTTAGAGTTCTTACAGCAACTAAAAGGCCAATCTCCACTGATACAAAGAGCACACCAAAGAAAGCCCCGACGCATGCAAGGAAATCAATTTTGTCAACTTTCCAAATATTGTAAGCTTCCTTATAATCGATCAATCCAGGAAGTGCAGACAAGATTATCGACGCAAGTATTGCAAGAGGAGTGTAATATAACAGCTTTGTTAATAGTTGTAGTGATATGAACACCGTTATCGCCATTACTATATTTGATACTGCAGATTCGCACCCAGCGCTAAAATTTACAGCAGTTCGCGAAAATGATCCTGTGCGTGGCACAAGAAAAACAGTCTGTAATTCATTCCTGCTAGATCTAGAGTGCTGCTAGCTACACTTATCTTTTTGAAATGATCAAATTATATATGAGCTACGTACGTACCTGTGGTTATATAGCAAGAAGACATAGATCCAGCAATGTTCATGAAGCCCATGGCTAGCATTTCTTTGTTACCATCTAGGTTATACCCTTTAATTGAAGCAAAAGATCTACCAACAGCAACAGCTTCCTGTCAATATATATTACATGCTTATTAATTAATTAGGAAATTGCAATATATGAAAGAATATATATACAGTACTCGATCTGCGCTAATTAACCAGCCTAGATTTAATATGCAGTAAAGTGTTTTCCTAGATTTTATCACGTACTGTTAATGCGATAATGGCACATATGAATCCCATTTTTGCTATTTCGCCAGTATGTGGACCACTGAATTCGAATTGATTGACAGAACTAGGATTTAATCCTCCTTTGAAATGTTTAATGGTTTTGATACCATGCTCATCTGCTCTTGTTAGGTATACTATCAAGGTTGATAAAATGACTGATATAACTGGAGAAATAGCGGGCAACCAGAACAATTTCTTCTTCTTTTTCCCCTGGTCGAAATTTGATCAAGTTAAATACGTACTAGTTAATGATCCAGATCGAAACAAGAAAGTACGTAACCTGATGAATGTTTGTAAAAACTAGTTTAATATACTTACGATAAATCTTGTAATTAGTATGAATATAAGGAATGAACTTCCAAGAACAAAATTCAAAGGGTGCCACTACAAAAAAAAAAAAAAAAAAAACATGAAGATAATAATGTTCAGGTTATCAATTAGTTAAAATGAAAGTATATTATAGACATTAAGAGGGCAAATTTATTAAACAAAAGCGTACTGAAGTATGAAGTGACTTAGCAACAGCTTCCAACACTGAGACAACGTCAGTTTTAGTCGTAAAATGGCTAAGCCCCAGTAAGCTCTTGAGTTGTTGAAGACCAATAACAATGGCTGCACCTGCCATGAACCCTACAATTGCAGCATGTGATAGAAAATCTATAAGAAAACCCAACCTGCAGCCAAAACAAATTAACTAACCATCAGAAAGATGAAAGAATTAAGTTGTATTTTCTTTAATTAATTAATAGGTTCCTAACTAATTAGAAGTGAGTTAATTAATTCCGACACGAATGAATTGGTAAATACCTTAGCAACCCGAAAAGAGCTTGGAAGCTGCCTGCAAAGATTGTAACAGTGAAAACAAGTTTTCTGTAGGAAACAGGATCAGCTACAGGATCAACTAGTTTTGAGATCATTGATGATATTAGGAGTGACACCACTGCTACTGGACCAATGGCTAATTCTTGTGAAGTCCCCATTACAGAATATATTAAAGGAGGGACAACACTTCCATCTATATATGAACACATCAAAATGAATCACAATCATTAAATAAGCAAGTCTGTAGTTCGAGTTAGTTACATATTTGACTCTCTATCGTTAATCCTCCCTTCTTGCTAGGAGTTTAATTTCCTAATATATCATCTTAGAGATAAAAGATGCAAATAATTGACGAAAACAAAGGTTTTCCTGAACTTACACAATCCATATTGAGGATCTAGATTAGCTAGAGCCGCATACCCGATACTCTGCAACAAATAAAGAAAGAAAAACTTTACAACGAGATTAATCGTGTGTGTTGTTATATGTATTTTGGTTTAGATTTGAAAAATTAATATATATATATATATATATATATATATATATATATATATATATATATATATATATATATATATATATATATATATATATATATATATATATATATATATATGCCTGAGGAATGCTGAGACTAGCAAGAGTTAATCCTGAGATTAAGTCATTCTTGAACTTTGAAGCTTTGTAGTTTCTAGCCCAGTTAAGTACAGGAAACACGCTACTCAAAACTACAATAATGCGTGCAGAAGGCAAGTTTATCTTCCCAGACGATGATGAAGAATGAATACTTTTTCCTTGAGGAAAGACATTCTTTTTTATTGACCCGAAGATTTGCTGGAAGAACCCTGGAGGATCCGGAGAGTTAAGAACCCATTTGGAACCCTGGTTCATTACACGAATCTCTGATGATTCAGGACTCTGCTGGTGCTGTCCTTCGACGCTAAGCGTATGATGTGAAACAGGTGTATGTGAGGAAGCCATGGTTTCTTTGAAGTGTTTGGGTGAACTCTAGCTGTATATATGGAGCTAGCTAGCTAAAGCTTATCAGATGGTTTTTAGCTAGCTTCATCAAAAGGACCACAACCAGAAACAGATATATATGGATTGGTTTGGTGTAGCAATAAGTAGATGTAAGAATAGTTAGGCTTTTAGAAGCTTGATTGTATTCTGATATTTGTAACTTCTTATAATTATATAATATACCTACCTAATGAACGCAAACCCACTATATATATATATATATATATATATATATATATATATATATATATATATATATATATATAGGTGGGCATGAGGAGATAAAGTGTGACAGAGTGCATGTAAGAAATTCATAAGTGGGCAATCACATTGAAGGAGGGAATTGGATGTCTGTGATTGAATCTCCCATTCTCATTTAATTTAAGGTTCTCATTTGAACCTCCCACTATATATATATATATATATATATATATATATATATATATATATATATATATATATATGGGAAGGTTCATTCGAGAATCGTTGTTAGTGAAAGAACCGCGAGAACCAATCTCGGTCGTTCCTTGGATATGGGAAGTTTCATGGATGGTGAGCGTGGAGGGTTAAGTGTGGCAGGGTGCATGTGAGGAATTCATGGGTGGGCAATGACATTGAAGGATGGGGAATTGGACGGCTCAGATTGTTTTTCTCGGTTCTCGCACTAAGAATGGTTCTCGCATGAACTTTTTCCTATATATATATGGGAGAGTTGACACGAGAATTGTTTTTCGTACGAAAATTACATACGAGAACTAATCTTTGTCTTTAATAAAAATAAATAAATAGCTAATAATTTGGCGGCTAAAGATTAGCATGTTAATGACACATTAACAAGAGGTATTTCAGGAAAATCAATATATATGTATGTGTGTGTCTGTGTCTGAGTGTTTGTGTGTATATATACATATACACATATATATATAGGAAAAAGTTCATGTGAGTACCATTATTAGTGCGAGAACCACGAGAACCAATCTGAGTCGTCTAATCCCCCCTCCTTCAATGTCATTGCCCACCTATGAATTTCTCACATGCATCATGCCACACTCCATAAACTTCCCATATACAAGGAACAGCTAAGATTGGTTCTCGCAGTTCTCGTACTAACAACGGTTCTCGAATGAACTATCCCCTATTATATATATATATATATATATATATATATATATATATATATATATATATATATATATATAGTAGATAGATAGATAGATAGATAGATAGATAGATAGATAGTGGGAGGTTAAAATGAAAATGGATATTTAGATGAAAATGGAAGACTTAATTATTTTGATTGTTCATCTGATTTGAAATTAAGGATGGTCTATATTTGACCATTCATTGT
Source organism: Pulicaria dysenterica (assembly GCA_947179395.2). NCBI lineage: Eukaryota > Viridiplantae > Streptophyta > Magnoliopsida > Asterales > Asteraceae > Pulicaria > Pulicaria dysenterica. The sequence continues at coordinate 1,401,790 of OX359293.1, forward strand.
ATTCATCACCTAACCATGAATTGCGACGATCATTGACTACAACGGGTGAATTGCGCCCGTTAAATCTAACAAATCAGCATCTAATTAACGGGTTAATTCTCACCTAAATATTAATTCTCACAATAACTCTCCCCTGTATATATATATACTATTGAAAAGTTCAATGGAGAACTGTTTTTCTTACGAGAATTACGAAAACTATTTATAACATCATTAGTGACTTATTAATAGAGATATTGTGGTCATTTATATATCGCGTCCGGGTCCACTATCATTAATGTGCGTGACTTAATTTCCCAATATACCTCTCGTTAATAAGACATTAAGGAGAAAATCATTGGCTGCCAAAATTATTAACCAGCCATTGATATATTTTAATCCATTGCCAAAATTTATTCTCACGGTTCTTGTACGAAATACAGTTCTCATCCGAACCCTCTCATATATATAATATTTATGGAATAGTTCAATTGAAACTATTTTTCGTATGAAAACTATTTGTAGCATGATGAATGACTCATTAATAGTGGTATTTCACCATCCGCCACTTCCTTCCGTCGTTTTCCGTCCCCTTCGTCCGTTTTGTAACGCCCGGATTTCGTAAAATAATTTTTGTAGAAAATTATGATCATTTAATAAAACGTATGTGAAATCCAAACCTTTTTAAGTCTATTATAGCGGAAGAGTGGGACCTGCACTATGCACAAACTGTGCGAAAAACCGCGATAATATAAACTTGTCTTTTACATAATGAAATAAACACACGTTAAGTATTTGCAACCATTACATAACAAACCATCTGTATTCAAAATACATTCATTTTAACTCGGGCGACAACTGGCTTAATTGAAACTAAAAGTATGATTGCACTTCACGAGCCCATCCACTGGTTCATTGTCCACAACTATCCACCACTATCAGGATATACCGGTAAAAGATTAAGTCAACTAATATGAGCTTTAAAGCTTAGTGAGTTACTTCAATCACACATATAAATGAAGATATCAGTTTGTTAGTAATGGTAACCTCTAATAGTGTATCATAACTCTGAACTCGGTTTATAAAATATGAGCCTTTAGTATTCTTCATCTGTCGTTCATATTTATAATTGATTATTCCCTATTTTATCCAGAGAATATCTTTTCATTATAGATTCAACAATACATATCATCATCATCATTACACATATATAACAATACTAGTTTAAATGCGGTGTAAATATACGGGTCAGAATAATTATTTATATAAAAATCATTTAGTTATATATATGATTGTTTTGTACGAACAAAAGAAATAAAATAATCATAAAAAAAAGTTTATATCAATTTCCGTACACTTAGAAAAGTAAAAAATAACAATATTATTAAAAGACTATTAAGGGAGTAGTAATAATTTTAAATTATTACAAAATAATATTTAATTTGTATTTACAAATGAGATGGAAGTTATAATTAATCAAATTTAGACACATATATGTCGATCTTTGATTTAAAAGCAAAACTTAGATATTTTAAATTATGGGTTTAGTTTCTAAAAGTACACCGAAGTTGTCACTTTTTGCTATTGTGTATACCCATCTTTAAAAACTTTCATTTAGTATATCAAAGTTTCTAAAACTACCATTTTATGTATTGGGTTACCTGCTAACAGGTAACCAGTAAATCTGACATTTTTTATTAATTTTAAAGTTCCTACAAATGTCACATGTATAGCCACATCAGTAATATTTGCCACGTCATATTTATCTCTTTTAATTTAAACCATGAAGATGAAGATGATGAAGAACATGAAGATGACTAAGAACATGAAAATATCCAGGCATGAACAACAGATGATAATCAAAACCCATAAATCCAAACAATCTTGAAGAAACGGTTCTGGTAAGAAATCTAAACAATCTTGAACAACATGAAGCCATCTAGGTAAGAAATCAAAACCCTAAATCTAATCAATCAAAACCCTAAACGAATCTTGTAACCAAAACCCAGAAATCTAAACAATCAAAACCAGAAAATCGAATCTTGTAACCAAAACCCTAAATCTTGTAAGAAATCAAAATCCTAAATCGAATCTTAGCAGATGAAATCAAAACCCTAAACGAATCTTACCTTAGTTGATGAAGATCTGGAACGGTCGAAGTTTGTTGGAGGCGGCGTTGTAGGTGGCCGGAGTGTTGAAGGCGGTGGTGAAGATGAATCAGGCGGTTGAAGTCCAGATGTGTCGAAGAAGAAGCATGTTCACCACGGGAGACCGAAGAAGATGGAGACTGAAGATGAAGGAGAACCCTAGATGGAACGGTTGAAGTGCAGATCGCCGGAGACCGAAGAAGAAGCATCGCCGGAGTTCAATCGCTGATGGTGGTTCTCTGATGCTTAAGGGCTTGCGACGGTGACGGTGGGGTTATAATGGTGATGATGGGTCCTTCGGTAATGGTTGCAGAAATGGTGACTTCGGTGGTGTGGTGGTTTGAACGGCGGAGATAGATGGCAGAGATGGTGGTTAAGGACGTGAAGCAGGGATTACGAGATCTGGTGATGATTTTGAAGATTTGGTGATAATATTAAATTTATTTTATTTATTTTATTTTCAATATTTTTTAAACAAAGATAATACAAGTCAGCCTCCAAATCATATGCCAAGTCAACAAAACAGTTGTCACATCATCGTTACCGTTGTCACATCATCGTTACTGTTGCCACATCATCGTTACCTGCTTAGCAGGTAACCCAATACACAAAATGGTAGTTTTAGAAACTTTGATATACTAAATAGGAGTTTTTAAATATGGGTATACACAATAGCAAAAAGTGACAACTTCGATGTACTTTTAGAAACTAAACCCTTAAATTAATATCAAACTTAGATATAACTTTATCTAATATAAATTTAAAATAAAGTTCTAATTTTGACTATTCAAAGTCAAAATCGAGTTATCAGTTTTAACCTAAATGAATAGTTAAGATTTAATTTTGTTTAAATGAAAGACTAAGATCTTCAAATTAAATAGATAATACTTAGTCTGTTATATATATAAGAAGATTTCGTATTTTTATCCGTTCCATTTCAATAAATTAAGATTTATTCTGTAACCATACTTGGATATGTAAACCATGACTCTGACTTCGTATTTGTATATATATTTACATACTTGCCTCTAAGATTATAGTATATTTATACATTCATAACTTCACATTCAAACGTATAACCATCTTAACATTTCATATATCTACTTATAATGATATAAATACAATCATTTCAATATACATGCTATATTTAATTTCGTATTTACACCTCCATATATATAAATATTTATATATACTAGCATGATACCCGCGTAATGCGGCAGCAACAAAATTTTCTACTTTTTAACATGTACATTTTCAAGACTTAAGGAGTATGATATTTAAGTAATACGGTAATAGCGAATAATTTTCATTTGGTGACATCTCTGTTTTCTTTATCTTTTTCCCACTTCCTTTACTTTTTTGTTCACCGTATATCTATACTACTATATTGAGCATACAACACACTCACTCCTCTTTAAAGATTAAAAGTTCTTAATTTTTCAATCAAAACTAAATCTCCACCCTTAATTTTATTTAGATTAATCTCATCCATCAATTTATTAAACATTCCACCTTATTCTTTCTTTTAACAAATAAATGTCTTAATTACAATGAATTTTGATTTAATATTTTCTAGAAACATACATTTCAATTTTTTTAGTGGCTACACTAATATTCTATTTTTGACTAACACGAAAACGGTTCAAATATCAAATATTACTTATGATCTTTAAGTTTAACATATAATATTAGTACTATTTGTAACATCTCATATATCTCTTAAGTAAAATTGTGTAAACCTTATTACCACACTATTAAATAAAATTTTCATATAACATATATCTGATGGATAATAGTATAATACTACTTAAATTATTTTAAATTTATTATAACATTCAGACTTTATTCACAAGTATCATTGTTTCTCCGTTCTTTTCACCACAAGTATTCACCATCATTCTTATTTGATCGCCGCCGCTGCATTGCTCGGGTATCCCACTAGTAATTTATAAAAAAAGTTATGAAAATATTTTTTTAATAATTAAGTTAATTTCTATTGGCTTTGACTTTCAAAAATATTGTATTGACTTTGATTTTCTTAAATATGTAAAATTTAGTTATTAAAATGGAATATAAGAATTATTAACTATATCTAATAGTTACTCAATTTAGTTTATATGAGGAGCAATTTAGTAATTTAAAAACACTTAAAATTTAAGAGTTTAAGCAAAAGCCTTAAATGCTTTATAATACATATATATATATATATATATATATATATATATATATATATATATATATATATATATATATATATATATATATATATATATATATGAACTATATATTTACCTCCTGAAATCATACTAATATCTTTATTATCCAAAGATTAAATGTGTTCGTAAAACCATAACTAAACACTTATCATAACTATTATACTTATATTGAGATTTGTATATTAGCTATTATATATCATTAGTATATAATTAATTTTATATATAAACAAATTCATTTGAGAATATATATATATATATATATATATATATATATATATATATATATATATATAGGGGAAGATTCAATTAAGAATCTGAATAGGAGACTAAATCTTAGCTATTAATTTAAAAAATTAATGGCTGAGATTATATTGCAAAACATATGGTTAGTTTTAATTGTAGGGGCAAAACAGAAAACAAAAATATTAAATCTTGGTGTTGTATCCATTGTTAATTTGTTATTTGTATTTCTTTTCAATTTAAATAATTTAACTTTATTCTCTTTTTTTTTTCTATTTAACTACCCAACACATATTTAATACTTTTTAATTGATTTTTTTAATTTTTAAATATAAATTCATATCGTACAAATGTTAAAATGGTGTAATTTCAAACTTGAAACAATACCATTTCAGAACTCAAAATATCATCGTTTTAGAACTGAAATATCATCATTTCAGAACCGAAATACTATCGTTTCAGAACTAAAATACGATCGTTTCGAAACTAAATATAACATCGTTTTAGAACTGAAATCTTACAGTTTCAGAATTGAATATATCATCATTTCAGAACTGATTATACCATCATTTCAGAACTGAAATACCATTGTTTCGGAACTGAAAATACTATCTATTCAGAACTGAAATACCAAATCGTTTCAGAACCGAAAGTACCATTGTTTGTAATCTAATATATCCAAATACAGTTTCAGAACTGAAATGATACAGTTTAAATTTTGAAAAATAAATTATATCAAAAGTTCTTCTAGAATTTTGTTCAAGTCTGATCCAAACCAGCTGAAACACATTATAATTAAATAAAAAAGATCTGAAAAGTTGTTCTCGGGAGAGAGGTTGAGATGGAGGCAGCGACAGTTGAGGCGACAGTGGAGTGGTGGCGGCGGTGACACGGTGGTCTGGATCTGAGCTGGACGGTAGAGATTCAAGAAAACCGTGACCATTTGTCGACCTTCTTTATGCGGAGGACGACCGGCGATGGTGATTCGAGAAATGACAATGATGGTGGTTACAGATTTTCGGAGGTGTAAGAGAGAGAGTCGCTGCCTACGGTGGTGGTGGGTAGATGGCGACGACGAGACAAACGCGGAGATTGTGTTCCGATCTGTGTCGACGGCTACTAAAAGGAAAAGACGAGAAGGGTCGGTAGGCATTATTCTAATTTTTTCATATCTTGTCTTGTTCATCCACCATTTTTTCAGATTTGTTATTGTTCATCCATCGGCTTGTCAGATCTACAACAGATCTGGTCGGCGGAAGGCGAGATCTAGCTCGTGAAGGCGGAGATCTGCAAGGATGAAGGTCGCGGTGGTCAGTTGCGAATATGGAGGTGGCAGTGGATGTAACTGGGCTGTTGGAGATGAAGGTCAGTGCTGAAGATGCAGGTGGCGGTGGTCAGTTACAGGGCTCACGGGCGGGATGGAGGTGACGGTGGAAAGCTACAGCGGCTCATCGGCGGGATGGGGTGCAGGTGGGGGGATGCATCGATAATGCCAGAGGGATGGGAGAGGTCATAGATATAGATTTAGGGGGTGTTTGGTTCATTCTTTTGGGGGGATTTCAAGGGAATTGGAATTCAAATCCCCCAAAATATGATGTTTGGTTTGCAAAAGGAGGAGAGGAATTTGATTCCCAGGAATTCTTAAAATCCATAGATGAGGGATTTAGAAATCCTCCCAACCCCCCTAGTATTTTGAAATCCTCAACTGAGTCATTTACTCCGGCAACCTCCGGCCACCCTCCGGCTATTAATCCGGCGAATAATCCGGCGAATGACAGAAACCCTAGAACGACGCCGCCATCTGCCGTTGTTCTTCGCCGCCATCTGCCGTCTTTCTTCACCGCCGGAAACCCTAGATCGACAGAAACCCATCATCGTTCTCCACAAACCTTCCATCACAAACCCTAGATCTGCCATCGTTCTTCGTCGCCTTCCGTCAAACCTTCCATCATCGTCAACCTTCCATTGTCAACCCTAGGTTTTCTAATCGTCGTCGCCATACGACAGCAGGGTTCGAAGAAACCCTACGTTCAAAGAAATCCGTGTTCGTCTTCGTCTTCGCAAACCCTAGATCGTGTTCGTCTTCGTCTTCGTAAACCCTAGAGCGGCGGCGGCGGTCTTCGTGTCACAACCACAGGTCCGACTGAAACCCGTGTTCGTCTTCGTCTTCGCAAACCCTAGATCGTGTTCGTCTTCGTCTTCGTAATCCCTTGGTGGTGCAGTGGTTGGTGGTGCGGTTGGTTGGTGGTGTGGTGGTTGGTGGTGTCGTCGTCGCCGTCACCCGTTCCGACTAAAAACCTAATCGCAGGTGCTTGGATAGTGGGAGGCAGGTGGTGGTGTTGGTGAAACAAACAAAGGTATGGAATTCAAAATCCCACCAAATGAATTCCCATGAAATGCAATTCCCCTCCTAAAATCCCAATCCTCCCAAAATCAAAGAATGAACCAAACACCCCCTTAGTTTCCGTTTAAAATAGAGTGTAAAGATTACAATCATACCCTTTAAAATGGATGGTCTAGATTTAGTTTCCCATTTTCGAAATTATTTAGGTTCTCAATTGAACCTCCACACACACACACACACACACAGATGTGTGTGTGTGTGTGTGTGTGTAGGGTCAGGATCCACAAAGCCCCCTTCATAAACAAAGCTCTCAAAGGCCAAATCTCAGTCACTCATTTAAAAGGGTCCTATAGGAATTGCAAACTTATAGAAGAACTCACGTGCTTTTCTTTAACTATTCTCAAAGTTTTTTTTTGTTTTTTATACCTATTAAATCTTTAAATGACGATAACTATTTCATTTTTAAGAATTTGAGCAAATTTTTTTTATCAATCTTCTTATTTTTAATCCTTTTTCAAACAAGACTACTCTTTCTATATTTCTGAAAATTTTATTTTTGACGAAAATAATGAAAACTAATTGACTGTTATATATATGAAAATAATGACGAATATGTGTGTGTGTGTGAGAGAGAGAGAGAGAGAGAGAGAGAGAGAGAGAGAGAGAGAGAGAGAATATATGTGTGTGTGTGTGAGAGAGAGAGAGAGAGATAATGGTGGAAAATCGATCGATCGTTTTCCTTCTATCTCAAACAAACAATAAATTAAGGACCTTCATCAACCACATGCTCCTGGGGACTGAAAAATACGTACTCAATCATGGTGTTCTTACCTCGCATGACTTTATCAATAGTGGACATATACATATGTGTACTTATCTATCGGTGTGTGTTTCTATTTGCATATAGAATGTATAGTGGTTTATATAATCGGGGGTTTCATTAATAAGAATAAAGCTATGTATATCACATGATAAAGAAAGTTGAGATGATTTTCGCATAATAATAATTACCACACACTATAAAATACATGTGTTTGGACCATAATGTCGTTACACTCTTTAGACTTGTGGATGAGAAAACAATTTAGTGGTGTGGATTATTGGAATCGATATAATACAACATCTAAGATTTTGTTTTTATAACAAAATTAACTAGTAACCATTAAAAAAGTTTGAAGATCTATTTTGATAAAGCACAAGTATTATTTAAACGTAAGGTTTTTTGAATTTAAATCAACTTTTGTTATGTATTTATCTTAAAAATAAAAAAAAAATTATATCGTTTGTATATCATTAGTGTCTTATGTTAGATCCAGTATATTAAAATCATAGATACGTCCCCAGATAGAGGTGTGTGTGTTTGTGGTTTAAAAAGATAAGACAGAAAATAATTTTCATTTTATTTATCTCACAACTTGAAGGCGTACGGGTAATTCGCTACTAATTTTAACACAAAATCCCCCCTGCTCGATCATAATTCCGTGAATCAATCATTACCAATACCCTAAGTTGGTATATAAGAACACTGATTGTTCAAATTAGTATATAAATTGTGCTATCAACTTCAGGAGAGGGCCTACTATTAAGCTCGTGATCAAAGCCATGTTTAAGACCGGGCGCATCCGTAGCGTGAGGGAGCTCGTGAGAGCCCATCACAAGCTTCAACACCATCGCAGGCCTGTGTGAGCGATGGCTCACGGTCACACAAGTGACCACCATCGCGCTTGTGAGAGAAGCATGTGTGAGACAAAGGGTTTTTTTTTTTTTTTTTTTTTGTGAGATGTGAAGCATGTGATGGATTGCAGGAGTTTGTGTGATGTGATAGGAAAATGGTGGGATGCTGATGTGGCTGTGTGAAGGGTGTTATGGATGCTGGTGGTCTAAGAATATGGTAGTCTATTTCGCGGAGACTTGGACAACAATAGATCAATAATTGACAACAATCCGGAACAAAACGCAACCTAAACTGAAGATTAATCATAGCCGAAAGTTGTTCTCCAACTAGAAACTATTTGAATGATTTAATCGAATCAAGAACTTACTAAAAAGGCTTGCTGTAAGAACTAATTAATGAGAACCAAAAAGAAGAGAAATACTCAGAAAACGACGCCCACTTATCCACATACCTCTGTTTTTCACAATGCGCCCTTCACATTTCATTTAGCTAAACTTCCAGCCACAAAGCTTCCAGCATGTTTACAAAAGCCCTCTGACATTAAACCTTTTGAATTTTCAGCGCCTAAGACAAGAAACCAAAACCAAAAAAAGAACCAATAAGCAACTAAATACATTTCCATTGAACCAAAGCTCGTTTCCTTTTTCAACACATTCTGCAATCCAGTAAGACTGTGCGTTGTGGGTGACCCGATGCCATCGGGTAGCATCGAGTAAAGGCGGGAACAGCAAAACGCCTCATCGGGTTAGCCCAGCGAGTTGGTCCTTCGGGCTCAGGTACTCGACGCCTCAACCGAGATCCCCCCCACCCCACCCCTCCAACGGCTATTTTAATAAATATTCGACAAAATATTACCACTTCTTTTTTTTTTTAAATCACACAACTCCTCTCTTTTACTCTTTTCTACTTCTACCTTTTCTTCATATACATCACTTTTTTTATATTTTTTTCATCTACAAAGATTAGGGATTTACCAAACGAGGCAATAACTACTAGTGCTGATTTTTTCGTGAGAAATAACACTATGTTGCAATAAGTTTTTAAAACAGTTGCAGAACTTATTTTTGAGGACGACGAGGAAATATCAAGTGTACAAACTAGAAGGCCGCCGAAAAATAGAGATCGACTAGCTGGACACGAGATGCTCATTCGCGACTATTTTAGCAAGACCCCAGTATAGGATGATGATATGTTTAGGCGACGTTTTCGGATGAACAAAGGTTTATTCGAGTGTATAGTTCACGATCTTAAACAAATGTATGAATTTTTCACGTGGTTGTGGGATGCTAGAGGCCGGAAAGGGTTTTCACCGGTACAAAAGTGTACTTCTGCTATCCGACAATTGGCATACGGAATGGCTACTGATTCTCTTGACGAGTACTTGAGGATGTTGGAGAAGACCTCATGGGATTGCATAGACAATTTCTGCAAAGGTATTATCCATCTCTATAAAAGAAAATATTTACGCAAGCCTACTCATGATGATGTTCAGAATTTGTACGCCGTGCATGAATTGAAACACGGCTTTCCCGGCATTGTAGGTAGCATAGATTGTACACATTGGGCTTGGGTTAATTGCCCTGTAGCATGGAGAGACCAATATATGAGAGGTGATATTGAGCATCCGAGAGTTATGCTAGAGGCGGTGGCATCTCATGATCTATGGATTTGGCATGCATTCTTCGGAGTTTCCGGTTCTAACAATGACATCAATGTTCTTAATCAATCGCCTATTTTGAACGACGTGTACGACGACAAAGCACCGTATTGTACATTTGAGGTGAATGGGTTGACTTACAAACACGGATATTATCTTGTCGATGGTATATATCCGGAGTGGGCAACTTTCGTCAAATCATTTACGCACCACAAGACAACAAAAGGAAAAAGTTTAAGTCCGCACAAGAATCGGCGAGGAAAGACATTGAACGTGTTTTTGGTGTGCTTAAACAACGTTGGCACATTCTACACCACCCGGCACGAGCATTGACGATGGCAAAATTGAGGAATATCATGTACACTTGTATAATATTACACAACATGATTCTCGAAGACGAAGGCATACGATTTGCAGTTTCGATGACGACGACCTTGTAGCAGATGATATAGAAGTAACTATCAGCGAGGAACAACGGGCAGCAAATGTTCGAGAAGTCAAAAACCGAGAGACTCATAACAACCTCCGGCCCGATTTGGTCGAACACATTTGAAGTATTCAAATCCCTGACAACGGAGACGACTAGTTTTTAGTTTTTAAGATTATGTATTTTTTTTATTTTAAAAGTTTAGATTTTTTTTAAGTTTAAATTATGTAATTTTTATTTGTAGGAATGGTAACCCCTCATAAAAAGAACAAAAATAATATATACTATTACTTTTTTCTCCTACTTTATCCTCTTACTTACCACAACATGACATGTGGACTCTACTAAGTTTCTTTTTTCGTCTCCTCCATTAATTTTAATAATTATATAAATCTTATAGATAAAAAAATAAATTAGAAAGATATACAAACTCTCTAAAAAGATAAAAAAAAAACAATAATTGTACTGTGTTAGCATATGGGGTTGTGGGAAATTGGTAAAATGATGGAATATATTGCACGTGTCTGGCCTGTATTCCCACAAGAATGTTTGCATCACTTCACCTTTTAGATAGTGCTTCCTTTTTCTATCATAATGCCCTCACGTCCAACATAATAGATGTTTGTAACAATGTTAATATATATATATATATATATATATATATATATATATATATATATATATATATATATATAGGGGAGGGTTCAAACGAGAACTGTTTTTCGTACGAGAACTGCGAGAACCAATCTAAGTCGTTCCTTGAATATGGGAAGTTCATGGATGGAGAGCGTGGAGGGGATCAAGTGTGGCAGGGTGCATGTGAGGAATTCATGGGTGGACAATGATATTAAAGGAGGGGAATTGGACGGCTCAGATTGGTTCTCGCAGTTCTCGTACGAAAAACAGTTCTCGTTTGAACTTTTTCCTATATATATATATATATATATATATATATGTGTGTGTGTGTGTGTGTGTGTGTGTGTGTGTGTGTGTGTGTGTGTGTGTGTGTGTGTGTGTGTTGCGGTTCAAACAAAAACCGTTCTTCGTACGAGAACTGCGAGAACCGTTTTCAACCAATCAATTATTTACTTGTCGTTTTATTTTGTTTAAAATAGAAAGAGTATATTTGTCTATTAATAAAATTACTACTCTTCACGTTTACTGTTCCTCACAATAAACCAGTTTCAATAAATCCTTTTACCAATTGTATCGCTTTTCCCTTTACGTCATCGACAGAACAGTCGTTGTAGCCCTTTCCACCGTCCACAACCGATCGACCGCCTCCCTCGATCGGTTATGAGGATACAACACAAGCAAACTAAGCCGGAAATCTAATCCTCCCCGTTTACGCCTTGACTCCACGTTTACGCCCCCACGCCGGAGATTTGATGGAAATGTTCAGATTGTAGAAGAAATTTCAGATCTGCTATAATGATCTTACATTTCTCTCAATGGGATCTAAAATTCATACGCAGCAATCACCTTCACCAACATCTTGGTAGCGAAGCTGCAACTACTATCTTTGTCTAAGCTTTATTGAAAATGGCTGCATAATATTTGGTTTTGGAGGACACAAAAATCTGCTTAGATCCTCTCAGGAAAGATGAATACATCGAGGTACTTACCAATTTGATGCTTTGTCTAAAAAAAACAAAGAATCGATGAAAATGATTTTGAAATTTCTTCATAGTTCCATCATCCATGGTTATTATGATACTAAGCTTTGGAGAAAGGCAACACGAAGGCCAATAAAAAATCAAAAAGTCAAAGAAAAAAAACCCACCAACTTTATATCTTGTATATGTACATATATATATATATATATAACTAGGCATACGTTTTGCACTTGTGCAAATATTTGTATATTTGCCCATGTGAAAAAAATATTTGCACAAGTGCAAATGCCGAGCTGTAGGGAAAAAAACCTAGCAAAAACATAAAAAAAGTTTTGAAAAAATATAGCAAGATCGGTCTCATAATGAGTATAATTTTCTCATTGATTTGGTATAATTTTTGTAATTTAGTACCTTCCAGTTTGATTGATATATTAGTTTAAAAAATGTGGGTGTAATGTAAAAATGTCCAAATTACCCTTATTTAATTAACGATAAGTTTGATTTGTTTAAGGTTATCCATTAACAACTCTTTAATCTCAACCGTCCATCTCTTTGATCAATGGCTACAATTAGTTCTCGCAGTTCTCGTACGAAAAACAGTTCTCGTTTGAACCATATATATATATATATATATATATATATATATATATATATATATATATATATAGAGAGAGAGAGAGAGAGAGAGGAGGGTTCATTCGAGAACCGCGAGAACCAATCTCAGTCGTTCCTTGGATATGAGAAGTTAAACGGATGGTGAGTGTGGAGGGATAGAGTGTGGCAGGGTGCATGTGAGGAATTTATGGGTGGGCAATGATATTGAAGAAGGGGGAATTGGACGAATTAGATTGGTTCTCGCGGTTCTCGCACTAAGAATGTTTCTCGCATGAACTTTTTCATATATATATATATATATATATATATATATATATATATATATATATATATATATATATATATGCAAAAGTTCAAATGAAAACTGTTTTTCGTACGAGAACTGCGAGAACCAATTTGAGCCGTCCAATTCCCCCTCCTTTAATGTTATTGTCCACCCATGAATTCATCACATGCACCCTGCCACACTTGATCCCCCCACGCTCCACATCCATGAGTTGCCACTTTATCAAATCAACGACTAAGATTGGTTATCGCAGTTCTCGTACGAAAAGAGTTCTCGTTTAAACCGTCCCATATATATATATATATATATATATATATATATAACTAGCTAGTCAAATGATATTTGTACGTATAAAATAGTTTTGAATAATATAAATATCTAATGTGTAATAAAGCGTAAATAAAATACATAAAAGATGAAAAAAAAACTAGTTGAATGATCCTTGTGACACAAGAAATGACTACATACGACAGTTCATATGAAAAAACTATAAAAACGTGAAACATCATTAATAAATGTGTATATACACGTGTCTTTATTTGTGTTAGACTTAGACGCGTGCACATAAAGGTATTATAAAAGTACCTTGAGATACATCAAAATTAAATAACTAATATAAGGAGTGTATATATACAAAATAATTCAAATACCTACCTAAGAAAATAATTTATATTTTGAACTACTTTATATATTATTCATTGTTATACCCGTGTCATTATCATATTTGTCACAAATCAAAACTTATAATCCCTTATCACTTTTTACATTGTGAGTCTACGACGTACAATTATCCATGAGTAAACCTAAAACAAGATATAATAAATAGAGAAACGTTTAATAATTAATTAATCAAAAGTCTAAATATTCAGATAGCAGAAATAGTATGATGAGAGGATATGCATTGTTTTTAAAAGATATAATTGAGTTACCTTGAGTCTTAAAAATATAGTGAAAACAACTTCAAATATAAATCCAACATTGATAATCATTGTATATATTCTTTTATATGTATTTATATACAAATAAAATAAAACGAAAGTAAAGTAGTGGAAGAGAAGAACACACTAGCAAATCACAACTGAAGTACTTAATTCATATCCCCTAAGTTTAAAGATGCCAAGAATGTAAATTTACTTAAATATTAACCAATGCAATCGATATATATATATGGTTAAGTTTAACCTAAAATTACTATTATATGTGAAGTATTACGTACATAAAGATAAAAGAATACTAAAACAAACAATCTAAAAATATCTGTTTGGAATTTAGAGCTTTGAACTTTGAAGTACAATTTGAAACAAAAAGTAATAAAAATAGAAAAAAAAATCTAAATAGTGTCACTCTGTGATTCACTTATAAAGTCTAATTGTTATTAGAAGTGGCCAAATTGGAGTATTGGGTAATGGAAGCTAGAGAACTCTTAATATGGGTTGGGTTATAAATCTATGATCAACTACTATAGTACTATTGTTGGGTTTTAATCTTGATATGATAGTTTGATTATAATTTAGATAAGATTTAGTTTGAATTTTATTAGATAAGGTTTAGTTTGAGATAAGATTGGTTACTTAAAAAATATAATGTAGGTTGTTAGGTGTTTTGTTTTGGGTATATATATATATACATATATATATAGGGTGTGGTTAAACAAAGAACCTCCCTTAAACAAAGAACCTAAAGAACCTCCCTGGTGATAACATGTGGCACATTGTTTAGGGGCAAAAAAGAAAATAAAATAAAAAAAACTTATCGGCGCCTACAGCACCCCAAGCAAAACCCATCAACAAACTTAAAAAAAACCCAATTTACTTTAAATGATCATAACTCGTTCGTTCTTAACAATTTTAACATAAAAATTATACCGTTAGATTCAGTTTTTCGTCCTCTTTCAAACAAGACCGGACTTGATATATTTCTGAAACTTTTTTTTTTTTTTGAAATGCAAAGTTTGCATTTTGAGTTGGGTTCATTCAAACTCAAAATGCAAAATCCGTAGTTTGCATTTTGAGCTGGGTTCATTCAAGCCTAAAATGCAAAATCCGTAGTTTGCATTTTGAGCTGGGTTCATTCAAGCCCAAAATGCAAAATCCGTAGTTTGCATTTTGAGCTGGGTAATTCAAGCCTAAATGCAAAATCCGTAGTTTGCATTTTGAGCGGGGTAATTTAAGCCTAAAGCCTAAAACATGAAGAATACAAAATGCAAAAAACATGCAGAATGCAAAAAACATGCAAAATGCAGAATGCAAAAAACATGCAGAATGTAGAACATAAATCGTATAAACATACAAAATGCAAAACGAAAAACGCAAAAAAAAAACTTGATCGTCGCTACTTTCTGATCTGAGACGAACCTTTTGCGACGACATTCAACTCATTAGCGACGACATTCAGCTCATTAGCTACGACATTCAGCTCATTAGCGACGAGCTGCCAAAATGCAAAAAAAAGATGTTTTTCCTGCGCAGCTGCCAAAATGCAAAAAAAAATTCATTTTCAAAAAAAAATTAAAAAAGTATAGGAAGAGTGATCTTGTTTGAAAGAGGATTAAAAAACTAAAAGAATTGTATAATTTTTTTGATTAAATTCACAAAACTTAAAAAGTTATGGCAATTTAAAGTTTTTAGTGGTTTTTTTTTTAAAAATTGTGGGTTTGAGTGTGGATAATTACATTTTTGCCATATCCTTCCTAAATTAATATATTATAATTATAGTTTTGCCACCGATCAATCTCATCAATTGATTTTAATGATCCAAAGGTCCAGATTGGTTCTTTAGGTTCTTTGTTTAAGGAGGGGTTATTTATTGATCCAATTTCTATATATATATATATATATATATATATATATATAGGAAAAAGTTCAAACAAGAACTGTTTTTCGTACGAGACTGCGAGAACCAATCTGAGTCGTCCAATTCCCCCTCCTTTAATGTCATTGCCTGTAACGCCGCCGTTTAACAAACTTAATTTATAAAAAATATAATTAAGCGTTTAACCAATGATATATTTACAAAACACAACGGAAGCTAAAATTTTGTTATTTACACAAACTTTATCAAGGTTAAAACAAAATAACCCAGCGGAGTTACCAAATATCTGCCGACCATTAACCAGTAAGTCAGAGTTAACAAAACAACCAAAAAGGTAGTGTTTCCCAAAATCTTCACAGTAAAAGCCAAAACATGGCACCCCGTTCTCACCACCATCTAATTACCTGTACATTAAATATATACATGGAGAGGTTAGCTATAAATAGCTAGTGAGTAACGATTAAACATAGGTATCGTTACAAAGATGTTATAGCATGCAGAAGGTATCACAAAGTAACAAACAAGTCTATCCAAACAGCTAGCGATGTTCCGGTGCCCAGGAGGAGTCACGTCTTGCAGGGCTGTAAGCCCGGCTCAATGATCCAAACTGGGGAAAACTGAATACATCTAACGTATCGCGCCGGTGGGGGAGCGGGTAGCAGCCCACCATTGCATTTAACGAGCGGGGAAATCTGTGAGAGCCCCTATTAACGAGCGGGGAAGTCTATGAGAGCCCCTGGTTGAGGCACGGGGTTTTGCAAGAACCCGATCCGCGGCCGCGAATCACCGTACCTCAACAATAACAAAGTGACGGCACGAACAACTATTGGCCGACTCTGGCCGCATCATAACATAATTGGCCTACTCAAGCCATATCATATCATATTGGCCTACAAAAAGCCATAACATAACATATTGGCATACAAAAAGCCATAATACCAGCATATACCAAGTTTACAACATGATTGGCCTACTCAAGCCTAACATAAGTGCATAGCAGTGTATACCATAGCAAATCAACAACACATAAACCATAACTTACCTTAAGCTTGTTATAGCATATTTATCACGAAACCTAAGGTTAACCGGTACTCACCTTAACAACTACAGCAAGCAAATATAGTGCTCAGTATCTTCTGGTTCCTCAGAAGTTCCTAACACATCATATACAAGCGCATCAACACCTTAACACTTATCACATAATACAAATCACAAACTATTCATACTGGACAGGGTCCTACGGCCGCAGAGGTCAGGTCCTACAGCCATAGAGGCCATAATAAGCACCTCCTACGGCCGTAGAGGCAAGCCCCTACGCCTGCAGAGCTTCTATTCATAAAATCAAGCCCTATGGCCGTAGGAACTTATTCCTACGCCCACATGAGCTGTTCTATGGTGATCTACGACCGTAGGTTACGTACCTACACCCGTAGACCTTGTTCCTTCGTCCGTAGACGGTAAACCACACAAAATACCCTCCTACGGTTGCAGAAACCCTGCCTACGGCCGCAGAACACTCAATTAGCCTCCTACGGCCGTAGGGACAATATCCTACGCCCATAGGAGGCACCTGCACAGCAAGTCTTCGTCCCTGTTTCGCCTAGCGACTGTAAATACACGTTTTTGCAACATATTTCGACCAAAACTCAGATTCAACAGTTCATACATGTTATTTAACATCCCTTTGAACTTACCCAATCGTTTAACACAACAATCTACCACTACAACACCATTTACACCATTAAAATGGTGTATTATCTTTAAAAACATAAAAACTAGGTTTTCGAACACAAACACTTACAAAGATGAAGGAATTCAGCAGATTAGCACTTGGATTTGGTACTGAAATCGCAAACAATCTCTTTTCTTTGATCCTTTCCTCAAAATTCCCAAGAGCAAAGTGTGTGTGTTGGTAAACGTATATTTGTATATGTGTTACTATGTGTTTGAAGGTTCCAGGGGATAAGAACCTTTAAACCGACCTTGTGGTTTAAATAATCAGAACGCGGTATTTTGCTCCCCCTTTTAACTTACAACTTATCTCTCGTTTACCCGTTTCACCTAACGAGGATATATTTGGAACCATTATCAAAAACCGGTTACTATCTTACCAATTTTACTCATTATCTTAATTACTTTACATATCACCTTTTTATCACGTATAATTAACAAATAACACATTTAGCAACAAAATACATTGATTAAATCAATGTACAAGTATATAAGCACATAGTACAAACATGGTACAACTAGGCCCTATTTTGGGATGTTACAAATCTACCCCCCTTAAGAAGATTCCGTCCTCGGAATCTTTTCTACCGAAAACAAATGAGGGTATCGAGCTTTCATCTCATCCTTTGCCTCCCAAGTGAGATTAGGACCTAAATTGTGTTTCCACTTTACCAAAACCAACTTGATCATCTTTTACGTAGCTTTTTGACTTTAGTATTTAGGATTTCAACAGGTTCCTCCACAAGGCGTTTAGCTGGATCAACTTTTAACTCTTGCAGAGGTAAGATCATATCATCTTCGATCTTACACTTTCTCAGATAACATACGTTAAAAGTGTTGTGTATACCAGACAATTCAGGTGGCAACTCAAGCGATATTGTTTGATCCTTAACGCGTTGTAGAATCTTTAACGGACCAATATACCTGGGACTAAGCTTACCGTTACGACCAAATCGTATCACCCCTTTCCAAGGTGAAACTTTCAGAAACACGCGGTCACCTACTTCGAACGTAACGGGTCGCCGTTTAGGATCTGCGTACATTTTCTGCCTATCACGTGCCGCTTTCAACTGTTAGATTATGTGCAGAGATAATTAATAGGCACATTGTATCCAATGTTATAAGAGACTAAAGGGTCACACTGCTACACACCCAATTCAGAACCGTTGGATTTCACCATAAATCTGTGTGAAAATAATTAATCAGTTAGATTAATTATTAAAGAGAAAGAGGAAATAATTAATCAGTTAGATTAATTATTAAAGAGAAAAACGAAATAATTAATCAGTAGTATTAATTATTGAAAAGAGAGAAATAAATAATTAATCAGTTTGTATTAATTATTAGAAAGGAAATAAATAATAAATAGTTATTTATTATTTAAGGAGAATTAAATATTAAGTTTTAATATTTAACGGACTAAGTTAACTAATAGTTAATTAATTAACTAGTAAAGTCCAGGGGGTCAAGATGAAGAGATTGAAAGTTTAATTAAAACCAGTGGGCTTTTAATTAAACGGGCTTAGGTCCAAGTTAATCCCTATATAATATCCTTAAGCCTTAAGGATTAGATAAAAGAGACACAAGGGATTAACCCTAGCCACCACCACCACAATATAGGGGTTTTAACAGGTTGTTAAAATCAGTATTTTTCATCAAGATGAATAATTAGAAATAAGTTGTTTTACTTTCATGTATTAGTTTAGTACATGTTTGGGATGTCATAGCCGAGCCCTAGACCTTGTGGATTGTTTCAATTTCCTGCGCTTGTGTTTGTGATTGGTTTATTATCCTATGGTGTGGGGAGGCCTGCGTGCCACTTACAACCCCTATTCTATTTTGTAAAAGTATTAGATTAGCGGGCCTGCGTGCCTTTGAATCTCTTGTAATTTTATTTTATTCTAGTTTTTAGAATAAAATAGAATAGTTTTATAGAATGTATATATATCCGGACCAAGATGCAAGGAGCAAGGAGCAAGAAGGAGGATTGGATGCTAGAGCCAGTGGGAGCTTCACAATGACATGCCATGCCATGTATGTTGTATTGTATTCCACTTAGGTTTTGACCGTCGTGTTTTTCGTATGGCTCACGAAACCGACATTAGAAAAGGGCAGGGCTAAGGCATAGTTGTTTGTGATTGTTTTATTTCTTTACATATTATATATGCGTGGTTGTGATTAACACGATGAAATAAAACAAGGGTTTTAATAATAGTTAATTATTGAAACAGATGTTTAAAAAGAAAACTGGCATTAAAGTTTTTCACGTTAAAAACTTGGAAAATCCTTTTTAGAAAAATCTTAGATCAGTGTGCTACCCACCTAATGGTACACCCTTGCTGTTAAACGGTACTCGGGTGTCGGAAGTGCCCAAACCTTGGGCATCCGGGTTCAAACCATTGCGGGAAGGGGCATGAAAGATTCTGCGATAATCGGGAGTCCCGGCCAGAATTCATGCTGTCTTAGGTGGTGCGATCTATTTTGGTGATAATCGGGAGTCCCGACCCAAAATGCACTAGAGGGACTAAACATGCACGGTTCCTATAACCGATGTCCCGCGGATCTAGGAGTCGTGTACAGTTAGGATATGATTGGTATAGTTCTTACCTACCAGAAATAGCATTGTCCCAGTGGGAAGTGCCCAAACCTTGCATCGGGAAATGTGAAATATGGATCCTAGTCTAATAAATTTTGTTAAAAGGTAATAATTATTAGAAGATATAATCAATACTGAATCGGTTTTATCTTTTTCTTTTTCTGTAGATGTCTATTATATCTGTTATTCCGTTTTATTCACCAAGAGAGTCTCTAAGTCTCATCACTAGCAAGTGGAAGCTTTCAGGTCCAAACTTTGCTGTTTGGAAGATGCATCTGAAAAATGTCTTGGATGCACAGGGAAAGCTTCACATCATTGAGACATTGCCTCCAGAACGACCAGGTGTAGATGCCCAGGATAGTGAGTATGACACTTACTATCAGTATCTGGATGACGAGTCTGACGTCATGTCGATTCTCATTCTCACAGCATCATCCGAGTTTACGGATGATCTCCATGAGAAGTCGCCTTATGAGGTTGTTCAAGGATTGGAGCAGAAGTTCAAGTTTAGTGAACGGATATGTCGTATGCTACAGATGAGGGAAATCCTTTCAGCCAAAATGAAAGAAAGTCAGCCTATTAGCGATCATCTCATTAATATGAGAAGGCTCTTGGATTGCTATGAGAGCTTGGGGTCAAAATCAAAACCACATGAGCTAGTTATGCTCTTGTTCGGTTCTTTGTCGGACTCCTACCAGAAAAGAGTAATGTATGTCCTCGATGATTTTGAGATGACTGTCGCAGGGTTGCACGAAATCCTCATGTGCATTAGCGACGAGTTGAACCAAAAGCAGCTAGAGTCACCAGTTGTGGACCCTATGCAGGAGGATGACTGGCTGGAAGAACTTGGAGAAATTTGTTGCCCAGACTGTGGTAGCAAGGATTCATGCGAGCACTCACTCGACATAGATCAGCTGGACATTGGTTCGCCCAATGAGTCAGGTATCTTTATGATAGATTGTCTTATTACTTCTTATAAATCATGGGTATTGGATACCGGATGTGGTCATCACATATGCAATCATTTGCAGGGATTCAAGAGAAGTAAGAAGCTGAGACAAGGAGATATGGACCTGCGGGTAGGCGAAGGCTCCATGGTTGGGGCTGAAGCTGTAGGGACATATTGTCTTAGTTTGCCCTCGGGCATGGTCTTAGAACTAAAACCTTGTTATTATGTTCCAAGACTAATTAAGAATGTTATCTCGTTTGATTTGCTTATAGACTGTGGATTTGGTTATGTTTTAAATGAAAAATCTATTTCTTGTTTCAAAAATGATGTTTTCTAATTTAAAGCTACTCCAGAAAATGGTCTATATACGTTAAATCTAGATAACAATGACATCTATCATATAAGTAAGAGATCCAAGAGTAACTTGAATCAAACTTATCTCTGGCATTGTCGTTTAGGACATATAAACGAGAAACGCATTGAGAAACTCCGAGATGACGGAATTCTAGAACCATTTGACTTGGAGTCATATGATATATGCGAATCTTGTTTGTCTGGTAAAATGACAAAGCAGCCTTTCAACAGTGAGAATGAAAGGGCTAGTGAGTTATTAGGGATTATACACACAGATGTGTGTGGACCCTTCACTCTAGAGTTATTAGGGATTATGTGCAGAGATAGATAACATGTATCATCGTGTCCAATACTATGTGACACTAAAGGATCACACCGCTGCACACCCAATTAGAACCTTTTGGATTATAACCTTTTTTGTGTGGAAAAGAAATAATTAATTAGTTTAATTAATTATCGAGAAAGAGAAAAATAATAATAGTCAATTATTATTTAAATGAGAGATGTTAATATTTAGTTTAAATATTAACGAGACCAATTAATTAATAGTTATTAATTAATTAGAAAGGTCAAGGGTACTTTCTGTAATTGATTAATAGTTTAATTAAAGCTGAGCTTTAATTAAACGGGCTTGGCCTAATAAGGTTTATTATATATAAACTTCATTAGCCTTGATTAATCACATTAAGTCAATTACAAGTTAAAGAGGATTACCCTAAAAAGCTCTCCCCTTCCCTCTCTCCTTCTCGGCGGCGGCGCACCAAAAACCGACGCCACCAAGGCGGTGGTTGACGGCGGTCGACGGCGGGTATACACACACACATCGCGATCATGTTTTTTGATCCGGTTTTAATCCTTAGGCGGTCTAGCAGCCAGTTCGAAGTGGTGCAGTAGCGGTGGATAACCTGTAACTGTCTAGGGGCATAAAGAAAGTTTTTGGTTTGCAACAAAGGTATAACTTTCTAACCCTTTTTCCTCTTTTAGTTTCTGTACGAGTTAGATGAGATCACTGGAGGGGGTTTTATTCCGCTGTGCATGTTATTGTATGTTTTTATACCCTATAAAAACCCTTCAGAATCCACTCTGATATCTTTGACAGTATTTTCTTCCGCCTCAGCATTAATTACATATGCCAAGTAGGAATCACAACCTTTAGCAATGGATTTCTATGCTTTAATCATAGTTATCAACGGAATATCAGATTTAGGTAACGCCGCCGTTTAACAAGCTTAATTTATAAAAAATATAACTAAGCGTTTAACCAATGATATATTTACAAAACACAGTGGAAGCTAAAATTTTGTTATTTACACAAACTTTATCAAGGTTAAAACAAAATAACCCAGCGGAGTTACCAAATATCTGCTGACCAGTAAGTCAGAGTTAACAAAACAACCAAAAAGGTAGTGTTCCCCAAAATCTTCAGCAGTAAAAGCCAAAACATGGCACCCTGTTCTCACCACCATCTAATTACCTGTACATTAAATATATACATGGAGAGGTTAGCTATAAATAGCTAGTGAGTAACGATTAAACATAGGTATCGTTACAAAGATGTTATAGCATGCAGAAGGTATCACAAAGTTGAAGGTTTTTGAACCTGACCAAACCACCTATGACACAAACTGGTCAATCCTGGGTTTGATTCCACTGGTTCAATCCTAAAAGCGGAACTGGATTGAACACAACCCTCTAAACCCCAAAAGGGTTAGGATCTTTAAAACTTTAACTTGATCAACATAGTTTCTTGCAAAACAACCCAAAGATAAGGTTATAAAATTATACCTGAACAAAAACTTTGGGATTGCTAAAGACAGTCCACCACTACTGCACCTCCGATTGAACTGGCTGCTAGACCGCTCCGGGATCACCAAGGCTTCAAAAACTCGAAACCAAGAATGTGTGTGTGTGTCCTTTGCGTCGATCACCAAAACCGAGAAACACCCTTGGTGTTTTCTTCTTGATCGTCGAAGAGAGAGAGAGCCGATAGAGAGAGAGTGCTACGGTCGATAGTGAGGTCGACCGAGAGAGAGGGCGAGATCGAGAGAGAGAAGGAGAGTGGCGGCTAGGGTTACTTTCTTAATCCCTTGTCTCTTATGATTAATCCTTAAGGCTTAAGGATATATATAAGGATTAGATTGGACCTAAGCCCATTTAATTAAAATCCCACTGGTTTTAATTAAACTTTCAACTCTTCTCACTTTGACCCCCTGGACTTTAATAGTTAATTAATTAACTATCAATTAACTGTCCGTTAAATATTAAAACTTAATATTTAATTCTCTTTAAAATAATAAATAACTATTTATTATTTAATCCTTTCTAATAATTAATACAAACTGATTAATTATTTATTTCTCTCTTCTTGATGATTAATCCAACTGATTAATTATCCTTAATAATTAATCTAACTGATTAATTATTTCCTCTTACTCTTTAATAATTAATCTCACTGATTAATTATTTCCACACAGAATAAA
The DNA here is from genome assembly GCA_947179395.2 of Pulicaria dysenterica. Lineage (NCBI taxonomy): Eukaryota > Viridiplantae > Streptophyta > Magnoliopsida > Asterales > Asteraceae > Pulicaria > Pulicaria dysenterica. Next base: position 1,425,913 of record OX359293.1, read on the forward strand.
GGTGAAAACCAACTGTTCCGAATTGGGTGTGCAGCGGTGTGACCCTTTAGTCTCTTATAACATTTGATACAATGTGCCCATTAATTATCTCTGCACATAATCTAACAGACTCCCACTTGTGCAAGATAAGTAATAGTTACTGCACATTGTTAGCCTAAGGAGGTCCCTAGCCAGACACTTAGGATAACCAGGTTATAAGAACTCTTATACCCCAAAGTAACTTGTGATAAAACTTCATAAGCAACCTGCTTAGAAGTGACCTGTTATAAACTAACTGTTTATAAACTAAACTATCATAAACTCCCTGTTTATGAATGGGTACGTTTTTATATATACAAACTTGCATATATATATATATATATATATATATATATATATATATATATATATATATATATATATAGGTTTGTCCCTTGCAGCGCGATATTTCAATTTTGAGCATGAGCATGGAAAAGGTCAACTCAGAGACTCAAGAATTACGTTCATGACATACTTGATTTCGAAACTGCGTGATAAACGACGAAGAACAGATCAGTTCGTTTGGACACGGCCGTGCACTTACCAGTTTCTCTTATCAGTCAAGGGGCCCGGAAATATCTCTCCTAAAAAGGAGGTGCAATTACCATCTTGCATATTTGCATTTGGCAACACGGCTCCCAATGAATCTAGACACGCCCATTATGACCACCCTGTTACGGCGTGGCGTTAGAACGCGCTAAGAAGACAACAGTTACCGCATCCCAAACTAAATACCTCAGGCTTGAGGATAACCTTTGTGATAAATACTTTTGACACGAATCCACGAAGTATTTTTCACGGTGGGTCAATCCAATATTCGTAATCCTAACGAATATCCGTAAATTTTGGTCCGCAAAAAAAAAAACGTTCGCAGCTATATTCGATATACTTTCGAATCTACCTCAAAATTACGATGACTTTATAACCCTATCATACTTCCCACCACGATAAGTAGTCACGGATAATGTTTTGAATAAACCTAGTTTATTCCTGGATGAACCAAAACATACAAAATTGTGAAGAACAATGAAACTAATTTTTACATCCTTCCATATTCCTCCCTGGAATAAAGATGTATAATTTTTACCATTTCACTGACTCGATTCACGGTGTTTATCTGAATTACTTATTATTGTAACTTATCACGGATTACAAAGAAAATAATATGGTTATAAACCTTAAAAAACACAAGACTAGTACTTTGAAGTACTCCTTCTTGGTTTTGCTAGAAATCATTCTTGCAACCTAAGAACACTTCTAGGCTTACTTATTTTATAAATTCCTTAAACTTGGAGAACTGGAAATAACTCCTTGTTTTCTGATTTATAAAACAACCTCCCTGTAATAAAAACTTTAATTACATTTGTAGATGTATTAAATCTTACTAGATTTATATCCTTTTGAAATGATTAAACCTCTTACACCTACTTGTAAGAAACTTGAAACTATATTCCCGGTGTATACCAACACTTATCTAATTTTATTACTAAGAATGTTAAAGAACATCCTATTTTATCATTTCTAACGTTAACCAACCAACAACATTATTAAGCTGACTTACTGAACATTTTAGAACGTATATAATTTCTATTTAAGTCATAACTTGACTCAAGAAACTTGCAATGATATCTTTATCGAGTACATCTCAATAAATCATGCATCCCTCGGATTAGTTCTTTCTCAAGAACTTGCTGTTTTAGATAGCTTCTAAAAACATCCGATAATTATATATTCTAAAAGATCGATCTTGTACTTATCATACTGGTTAAAAATAACCTTTTATTAACTCTGATAAATACACTAGTCAGGTGCTCCCACTATCTTCTATGAAAAAGTGCATTCTTTAAAAAACATCCTTTTTAGGTCTTAGTCAAAACTTGACTACCATGCCTAAAACTTGTGTTCCAAACACATGTTTTAAATAACTTAGTTCTTGTAAGAAATTTGTTTTATGAAACCAATAACTTGGATCTCCCATATATCCATCTTTCCAATTACGGAAAGTGGTTTCATTAAACTTACCATGATCACAAGTATGAAATACTCATAATGGTATTTTAAATTTCTTTTCTTAAAACATTTAGTATAAAATTCCTTTGACTATAATAACTTTTATAATCACTTTTATACTTTCTTAAATGTTTTATCAAAAACTAATTTACCCAGAAATAATGACTATTATTTCCATATGTTCAAGACTTTGAACATTCACTTTTCATAAAATCTTAAATACTTGTTGAATTAGAAAAAACTATCTAATCTTATAAACAAAACTTGTTTATACAAGTATTTATATAGTAGAGCCGGCATTTATGTAACTACAACAAACCATAGCATAAGATTATTATGAATCACTAATCAAGTCAAAGCTTTGACTTATTAGCACTCTTTTAGTCACAACTAGACTAATCATGATTCATATAAGAACATGTGCACGGATATATAACTAAATTAAATTTCCATAAACTCAAAAAGTATCCATAAACCAATAATGTAAAAATAGTTCAAAACTTAAAGAGTTTAAAAAACTAGGAAATATAAAAATTAATAATATCCGCATGCTGCACGTGGGAATCCTGGGTTTGATTCCACTGGTTCAATCCTAAAAGCGGAACTGGATTGAACACAACCCTTTAAACCCCAAAAGGGTTAGGATCTTTAAAACTTTAACATAATCAACATAGTTTCTTGCAAAACAACCCAAAGATAAGGTTATAAAATTATACCTGAACAAAAACTTTGGGATTGCTAAAGACAGTCCACCACTACTGCACCTCCGATTGAACTGGCTGCTAGACCGCTCCGGGATCACCAAGGCTTCAAAAACTCGAAACCAAGAATGTGTGTGTGTGTGTCCTTTGCGTCGATCGCCAAAACCGAGAAACACCCTTGGTGTTTTCTTCTTGATCGTCGAAGAGAGAGAGAGCCGATAGAGAGAGAGTGCTACGGTCGATAGTGAGGTCGACCGAGAGAGAGGGCGAGATCGAGAGAGAGGAGAGTGGCGGCTAGGGTTACTTTCTTAATCCCTTGTCTCTTATGATTAATCCTTAAGGCTTAAGGATATATATAAAGATTAGATTGGACCTAAGCCCATTTAATTAAAATCCCACTGGTTTTAATTAAACTTTCAACTCTTCTCACTTTGACCCCCTGGACTTTACTAGTTAATTAATTAACTATCAATTAACTGTCCGTTAAATATTAAAACTTAATATTTAATTCTCTTTAAAATAATAAATAACTATTTATTATTTAATCATTTCTAATAATTAATACAAACTGATTAATTATTTATTTCTCTCTTCTTGATGATTAATCCAACTGATTAATTATCCTTAATAATTAATCTAACTGATTAATTATTTCCTCTTACTCTTTAATAATTAATCTCACTGATTAATTATTTCCACACAGAATAAAGGTGAAAACCAACTGTTCCGAATTGGGTGTGCAGCGGTGTGACCCTTTAGTCTCTTATAACATTTGATACAATGTGCCCATTAATTATCTCTGCACATAATCTAACAGACTCCCACTTGTGCAAGATAAGTAATAGTTACTGCACATTGTTAGCCTAAGGAGGTCCCTAGCCAGACACTTAGGATAACCAGGTTATAAGAACTCTTATACCCCAAAGTAACTTGTGATAAAACTTCATAAGCAACCTGCTTAGAAGTGACCTGTTATAAACTAACTGTTTATAAACTAAACTATCATAAACTCCCTGTTTATGAATGGGTACGTTTTTATATATACAAACTTGCATATATATATATATATATATATATATATATATATATATATATATATATATATATATAGGTTTGTCCCTTGCAGCGCGATATTTCAATTTTGAGCATGAGCATGGAAAAGGTCAACTCAGAGACTCAAGAATTACGTTCATGACATACTTGATTTCGAAACTGCGTGATAAACGACGAAGAACAGATCAGTTCGTTTGGACACGGCCGTGCACTTACCAGTTTCTCTTATCAGTCAAGGGGCCCGGAAATATCTCTCCTAAAAAGGAGGTGCAATTACCATCTTGCATATTTGCATTTGGCAACACGGCTCCCAATGAATCTAGACACGCCCATTATGACCACCCTGTTACGGCGTGGCGTTAGAACGCGCTAAGAAGACAACAGTTACCGCATCCCAAACTAAATACCTCAGGCTTGAGGATAACCTTTGTGATAAATACTTTTGACACGAATCCACGAAGTATTTTTCACGGTGGGTCAATCCAATATTCGTAATCCTAACGAATATCCGTAAATTTTGGTCCGCAAAAAAAAAACGTTCGCAGCTATATTCGATATACTTTCGAATCTACCTCAAAATTACGATGACTTTATAACCCTATCATACTTCCCACCACGATAAGTAGTCACGGATAATGTTTTGAATAAACCTAGTTTATTCCTGGATGAACCAAAACATACAAAATTGTGAAGAACAATGAAACTAATTTTTACATCCTTCCATATTCCTCCCTGGAATAAAGATGTATAATTTTTACCATTTCACTGACTCGATTCACGGTGTTTATCTGAATTACTTATTATTGTAACTTATCACGGATTACAAAGAAAATAATATGGTTATAAACCTTAAAAAACACAAGACTAGTACTTTGAAGTACTCCTTCTTGGTTTTGCTAGAAATCATTCTTGCAACCTAAGAACACTTCTAGGCTTACTTATTTTATAAATTCCTTAAACTTGGAGAACTGGAAATAACTCCTTGTTTTCTGATTTATAAAACAACCTCCCTGTAATAAAAACTTTAATTACATTTGTAGATGTATTAAATCTTACTAGATTTATATCCTTTTGAAATGATTAAACCTCTTACACCTACTTGTAAGAAACTTGAAACTATATTCCCGGTGTATACCAACACTTATCTAATTTTATTACTAAGAATGTTAAAGAACATCCTATTTTATCATTTCTAACGTTAACCAACCAACAACATTATTAAGCTGACTTACTGAACATTTTAGAACGTATATAATTTCTATTTAAGTCATAACTTGACTCAAGAAACTTGCAATGATATCTTTATCGAGTACATCTCAATAAATCATGCATCCCTCGGATTAGTTCTTTCTCAAGAACTTGCTGTTTTAGATAGCTTCTAAAAACATCCGATAATTATATATTCTAAAAGATCGATCTTGTACTTATCATACTGGTTAAAAATAACCTTTTATTAACTCTGATAAATACACTAGTCAGGTGCTCCCACTATCTTCTATGAAAAAGTGCATTCTTTAAAAAACATCCTTTTTAGGTCTTAGTCAAAACTTGACTACCATGCCTAAAACTTGTGTTCCAAACACATGTTTTAAATAACTTAGTTCTTGTAAGAAATTTGTTTTATGAAACCAATAACTTGGATCTCCCATATATCCATCTTTCCAATTACGGAAAGTGGTTTCATTAAACTTACCATGATCACAAGTATGAAATACTCATAATGGTATTTTAAATTTCTTTTCTTAAAACATTTAGTATAAAATTCCTTTGACTATAATAACTTTTATAATCACTTTTATACTTTCTTAAATGTTTTATCAAAAACTAATTTACCCAGAAATAATGACTATTATTTCCATATGTTCAAGACTTTGAACATTCACTTTTCATAAAATCTTAAATACTTGTTGAATTAGAAAAAACTATCTAATCTTATAAACAAAACTTGTTTATACAAGTATTTATATAGTAGAGCCGGCATTTATGTAACTACAACAAACCATAGCATAAGATTATTATGAATCACTAATCAAGTCAAAGCTTTGACTTATTAGCACTCTTTTAGTCACAACTAGACTAATCATGATTCATATAAGAACATGTGCACGGATATATAACTAAATTAAATTTCCATAAACTCAAAAAGTATCCATAAACCAATAATGTAAAAATAGTTCAAAACTTAAAGAGTTTAAAAAACTAGGAAATATAAAAATTAATAATATCCGCATGCTGCACGTGGGAATCCTGGGTTTGATTCCACTGGTTCAATCCTAAAAGCGGAACTGGATTGAACACAACCCTTTAAACCCCAAAAGGGTTAGGATCTTTAAAACTTTAACATAATCAACATAGTTTCTTGCAAAACAACCCAAAGATAAGGTTATAAAATTATACCTGAACAAAAACTTTGGGATTGCTAAAGACAGTCCACCACTACTGCACCTCCGATTGAACTGGCTGCTAGACCGCTCCGGGATCACCAAGGCTTCAAAAACTCGAAACCAAGAATGTGTGTGTGTGTCCTTTGCGTCGATCGCCAAAACCGAGAAACACCCTTGGTGTTTTCTTCTTGATCGTCGAAGAGAGAGAGAGCCGATAGAGAGAGAGTGCTACGGTCGATAGTGAGGTCGACCGAGAGAGAGGGCGAGATCGAGAGAGAGGAGAGTGGCGGCTAGGGTTACTTTCTTAATCCCTTGTCTCTTATGATTAATCCTTAAGGCTTAAGGATATATATAAAGATTAGATTGGACCTAAGCCCATTTAATTAAAATCCCACTGGTTTTAATTAAACTTTCAACTCTTCTCACTTTGACCCCCTGGACTTTACTAGTTAATTAATTAACTATCAATTAACTGTCCGTTAAATATTAAAACTTAATATTTAATTCTCTTTAAAATAATAAATAACTATTTATTATTTAATCATTTCTAATAATTAATACAAACTGATTAATTATTTATTTCTCTCTTCTTGATGATTAATCCAACTGATTAATTATCCTTAATAATTAATCTAACTGATTAATTATTTCCTCTTACTCTTTAATAATTAATCTCACTGATTAATTATTTCCACACAGAATAAAGGTGAAAACCAACTGTTCCGAATTGGGTGTGCAGCGGTGTGACCCTTTAGTCTCTTATAACATTTGATACAATGTGCCCATTAATTATCTCTGCACATAATCTAACAGACTCCCACTTGTGCAAGATAAGTAATAGTTACTGCACATTGTTAGCCTAAGGAGGTCCCTAGCCAGACACTTAGGATAACCAGGTTATAAGAACTCTTATACCCCAAAGTAACTTGTGATAAAACTTCATAAGCAACCTGCTTAGAAGTGACCTGTTATAAACTAACTGTTTATAAACTAAACTATCATAAACTCCCTGTTTATGAATGGGTACGTTTTTATATATACAAACTTGCATATATATATATATATATAGGTTTGTCCCTTGCAGCGCGATATTTCAATTTTGAGCATGAGCATGGAAAAGGTCAACTCAGAGACTCAAGAATTACGTTCATGACATACTTGATTTCGAAACTGCGTGATAAACGACGAAGAACAGATCAGTTCGTTTGGACACGGCCGTGCACTTACCAGTTTCTCTTATCAGTCAAGGGGCCCGGAAATATCTCTCCTAAAAAGGAGGTGCAATTACTATCTTGCATATTTGCATTTGGCAACACGGCTCCCAATGAATCTAGACACGCCCCTTATGACCACCCTGTAACATTGGATACAATGTGCCCATTAATTATCTCTGCACATAATCTAACAAAAGTAACAAACAAGTCTATCCAAACAAGTCTATGCCGTAGAGGCAAGCCCCTACGCCCTCAGAGCTTCTATTCATAAAACCAAGCCCTATGGCCGTAGGAACTTATCCCTACTCCCACATGAGCTGTTCTATGGTGATCTACGACCGTAGGTTACGTACCTACACCCGTAGACCTTGTTCCTTCGTCCGTAGAAGGTAAACCACACAAAATACCCTCCTACAGCCGCAGAAACCCTGCCTACGGCCGCAGAACACTCAATAAGCCTCCTACGGCCGTAGGGACAATATCCTACGCCCGTAGGAAGCACCTGCACAGCAGGTCTTCGTCCCTGTTTCACCCAGCGACTGTAAATACACGTTTTTGCCACATATTTCGACCAAAACTCAGATTCAACAGTTCATACATGTTATTTAACATCCCTTTTAACTTACCCAATCGTTTAACACAACAATCTACCACTACAACTCCATTTACACCATTAAAATGGTGTATTATCTTTCAAAACATAAAAACTAGGTTTTTGAACACAAACACTTACAAAGATGAAGGAATTCAGCAGATTAGCACTTGGATTTGGTACCGAAATCGCAAACAATCTCTTTTCTTTGATCCTTTCCTCAAAATTCCCAAGAGCAAAGTGTGTGTGTTGGTAAACGTATGTTTGTATATGTGTTACTATGTGTTTGAAGGTTCCAGGGGATAAGAACCTTTAAACCGACCTTGTGGTTTAATTAATCAGAACGCGGTATTTTGTTCCCCTTTTTAACTTACAACTTATCTCTCGTTTACCCGTTTCACCTAACGAGGATATATTTGGAACCATTATCAAAAACCGGTTACTATCTTACCAATTTTACTCATTATCTTAATTACTTTACATATCACCTTTTTATCACGTATAATTAACAAATAACACATTTAGCAACAAAATACATTGATTAAATTGCCCACCCATGAATTTCTCACATGCGTCATGCCACACTTGATCCCCCCCACGCTCTCCATCCATGAACTTCTCATATCCATGGAACGGCTGAGATTGGTTCTCGCAGTTCTCGTATGAAAAACAGTTCTCGTTTGATCCGCTCCCTATATATATATATATATATATATATATATATATATATATATATATATATATATATATATATATATATATATATATATATATATATATATATATATATATATATATATAGGCAAAAGTTCAAACGAGAACTGTTTTTCATACGAGAATTGCGAGAACCAATCTGAGCCGTCCAATTCCCCCTCCTTTAATGTCATTGCCCACCTATGAATTCCTCACATGCACCCTGCCACACTTGATCCCCTCCACGCTCTCCATCCATGAACTTCTCATATTCAAGGAACGGTTGAGATTGGTTCTCATAGTTCTCGTACGAACAACAGTTCTCGTTTGAACCCTCCCCTATATATATATATATATATATATGTATGTATATATATAACCAATTAATTCTTTGAATAATGTGGGGCTATGTTTCTTGTTTTGTTCATCCACAAAATCGTCCATGCCTTTTTCTTTTCCTTTTAATATACAAACACAAAAACATATATTTATTTAGGGAGGGCTTGATATCCAACAATTGGTATCAGAGTCTAGGGTTTGTAAAAAGACCGGTTTGAGAGTCAGTTCAAGTGATGGTGTAGCCCTTCCCTGTAGGGCAGACGCAGCAGAGGACCGGGTTTTGTTTTATAGAAGCTTTGAGTGGTTTGTTAGCATGAAAGAGCAATAAGGATGAAGCAGTGAGGTTAAAGGATGGAAGCAAGCAAGTTAAGCAACAAGTTTGATCATGTTCGGGTCATCAGGAGCAAGTTATCTCAAGTAGAAAGCAAGAAAAAACAAATCGCAAGGTTTGTTTCATGGAAAAAATAAGAGTCTGTAGCAAGTAGCAGACAAGAAGAGTAGCACGTAGCAAGAAACAAAAAGCAAGTAGCAAGAGTATAAGCAAGAAAGCAGGTAGCAAGAGGCAAGAAGAAAGACGTAAGAACGAGAGCAAGACGGATTTCTTTGAAACTTGGAAGTTTAGCAAGAGATAGTTTTAAGGGCAAAAAAACAAGAAGATTGGATGTGACCGACAAAAGAGACCGCTTTCGTGAGTATGATTGTAGGAGCCGAGACCGTGATAGACATCAAGATTAGAGGGGTGAATGTTGGATTTTAATCTTGATAGAGTAGTTGATTATTAATTAGATAAGATTTACTTTGAATTTTATTAGATAAGGTTTAGTTTGAATTTTATTAGATAAGATTGGTTGCTTAAAAAATATAAAATAGGTTGCTAGATGTTTTGTTTTGGCTATATATATAGCCAATTAATTCTTTAAATAATGTGGGGCTATGTTTCTTGTTTTGCTCATCCACAAAATCGTCCCTGCCACTTTCTTTTCCTTTTAATATACAAATACAAAAACATATATTTATTTAGGGAGGGCTTGATATCCAACAAGTACTATGCCCCTGCTAGCATGATTTGGAGTGGTGGTAATTAAGAATTTCAACTAGAAAACTATTTTGATCATAAATGTAAAAGCTTGTAATCATCTAATTCTCACGGAAACTAAAACTGATGTAGCTACAAAACAAAAATAAAACCCAAATGAAATGCAGCATCCATAGATCAAATTCCAAGACAATGTCGTTTAATTGCAGCAAGTATTACTATACATGCATGTATAAGTCTTGCAGCACCATTTACCTCCTATCAGTAACAACTATAGCAATCCACTTTGTTATGTTCCAAATCCAGAATTCAATTAAGAATTGAAGAATTAGTGCAAACAACCATAATTCCTAGTTGGAAGAATAAGAATTGAAGTAGGATTGTAATGGTGTAAGGCCCCAGGTCTGGTACTCCGGGAACTACACTTGTCCTGGAGCCTGTGCCATGTTAATGTTCTAGAGCCTATGCCTCACTAGTGTCCTGGAGCTATGGACCTTGCTAGGAGAATCAGACCTCTCTACCATAGATAGGCGGATTCCATATTCCCAAGACGTAGGTCTACCTACCTATTCACATTTAATGATAAGTACGGCCGTTCTGACACCTAAGTACATCCGGCAGGCTTTTCGTACAGATTGAGGATCTTCTCTCCCTTTTACACAATGGACCTTACAGAACTTGCAGTCATCACAGTCGTATGGTGCTCAACACTTGGATAATCATCCAATGGCTCATGTATGATCTTTCCTAAATATAAATAAGGAACACACATCAGTTACAATCCTCATGCATATACACAACAAACATAAACTCTCTAAACAGGCAGCTGACTTTACCATCGGAGAGGAATACAAGGATCCCTCCACGTCTTCCTTTAACCTTAGGTGTTGATTGTTTTGCAGGTTCACTCATCAGTTGGGTCTACACAAAGAGCACACACGCATCCTTCCGACGATCCAGGCGGAAATGCGCGATCAGATTGCAAGTAAGGTTCCATTGAATTATGAACTGGGTTTAGAGAGAGAGAGATTACAATATGTCTAACTGATTAACAATACTCTGGCAATACTAACTACTTATACTTGATCTAACTAACCTACGTGATATGTTTGTGATATGTCATGCATGTACATATTGTGGGTCATAACAATCCATCCCCCTTAAAAGATTGTTGTCCTCAAGAATCCTTATTGGATCCAAGAACTCAATTTTCAGAACTTGTTCATAAGATAAAATACTCAATCGAATTAAGTATTCTTTTACACCCACCCTTATTTTTTTCTTCCATGGACTCGCTTAAACTTTTCTAATAAATTCGACAGCCATTTGTAAGTTGATCTTAGAACCATTTTCGTTTGCTTTTCCAAATTTATCACAGCCTTTACAAAGCTTGGATGTACCAGAATGGCGACCATTATTTTCACAATTTGTTGCATCACTTTGAACACTGCAATATGAAAAATTACTTTCAGTTTCTATTGCAATCGGATAGTGAATGTTGACAGCCTCTAAAAATGAACAACTTGTAACATGAGAAGCATCTTCCAAACAATTAACCACTTCTACTTGATTCTCATTCTTGTCATTAAAAGATGAGGTTTCTTTCGGCATGTCACTATGATAGGCTTCATAACCTATGTTGTCAAATTCATGCTTGGTGTAATTGTAGAAACCAACATCTATAGGTGAAATTTCTTCCCTATAATCTGCACTTGATATTCGATTTTCTTGATCAAGTAACTCAACTTCGCTACTTCTATTAATGTTTTCAAAAAATTCATCAAAAATCACCAAACTAATGTTGTTTTCAACTTTGCTTGACCCTTCAGACTTTGGAGAACATGAAAATGGTAAATTTGATTTCATCTTTCCCAAATTGTTGGTTGATTCTTGCAGCTTAGCTAAACAATAAGCATCCGCAAGATTTTAGGGTTTGAACATGCTAACTTTGTTCTCAATATTCAGTTGTAACCCTCAAATGAAGAGTCTTACTTTATACATCTCATCCAAATCTCTATTCCTAAATATGGAATTGAATGCATCATAGTATTCTTTAACTGTGGTTTCTTGTTTAAGGATTTTTCTTTTTGACATTTCCTCAAACAGTTGATGTGCGCTTTTATCTTCTTTATCATTATCTCCATTTTCTTTTCTTTTTTCTCCAGATATGACTTGGTAATCGAATCCTTTTACCCTTACAGACCCCAAATCATTCCAAAGATGCAAAGAAGAACTCAAAATTCCAGAATGATAATTTGAAAACTGAAAATTTGTACCCAAGTTTTCTTGGGTTTCTTCACGTATCTTCTTGTTCAGATCTGAAAATGATGATTGGATACCTGAAGTTATGTATTTTTAATGAAGTTCTTCATATCTTCGTCCATGCTTGTAGTGTTTGTTGTAGTAGCTAGTCGATGGTGTCAAATTGGGAGCCAAGAAAGTGGCTCTGATACCAATTGTTATGTTCCAATTCCAGAATTCAATTATGAATTGAAGAATTAGTGCAAACAACCAGAATTTCTAGTTGGAAGAATAGGAATTAAAGTAGGATTGCAAGTAAGGTTCCATTGAATTATGAAATGAGTTTAGAGAGAGAGAGAGAGAGAGAGATTACAATTTGTCTAACTGAATCTCAATACTCTGCCAATACTAACTACTTATACTTGAACTAACTAACCCACGTGATATGTTTGTAATATGTCATGCATGTACATATGTTGGGTCATAACACACTTCTATCTCAAAAACCAACATCAACAATTATTATCCAAATAACATTAACTGACTATAAAAATATATTAATTTGTTGTTTCAAATCTATGGTCCCATATCAAAACATACCAATAATAAACTTCATCCAGAATACCCTTAGGCTAGAGTGCAAGACATCAACAAAGATCAACAGGAAGTGACTCCAGATTGTCGTCCCAAATGTAACGACTTCCATTAAAACTTGTTACAACCCATATCATAATCAAGTTATAAAATTTAGGCTCAAGACAACATATGGAACGATTTCTTTTCAAAGAAGCATGATTTTAATTAGCTACATTTGAATTAAGACATGTAAGAAAACGGACATTGAAACTCTATGTGAAAGAGGATATGATAGCAACATGGGTCGAGGCCATGAAAGTGAGCTGCTCCAGCAGTCTGATAACCACAAGACGTGCTTTAATCATATGTCAAAATGTCATTAATATACAATGCTTCAAATGTTAGAAATAAGAGAAACCAAAAATCAAATAAATAGTACATGAATCTTCACTATTCATATTAATTCCAAGAAACGACCATGGGAAAAACAGTACATAGAACTGAAGAAAATAAAAATAGCATACTATATATCCGCTGTCATTTTTTATATTTAGAAAAAAGTATTGAAATTGGCATGGACCACAATTACAATCCTTGATTTGTTTTAGAACAAAGCGCATATAATGATGATCAAATGCCATAAACCAACCGTGAAACAATTTTCATTAACAAATTAATTTAGTAACATATAGACATCATAAATTAGATGTGAAAAGTGTTAATAAAAAATGTGCTCATGTGGAGGATATATTACACACACAAAAAAGAAAAAAAACTAAATAAGAAAAGCCCATGAATCATACAAACAGAATCTATTGAAAACAACATTAGGAGTATATAAAGGTTCAGTTGTCATTTTATTGTGAACAACAACATCCTTAACCATTGAAGCATCAATATCTCCGGTTCTTCTATGAGAGAAAATATCAAACACTTGATGTACATCTATGAAATTTAATTTATTGTCTTGCAAAATCAAAGAGAACATAACAATCAGATAACTAAACCTAATTAAGAAACAATCAAGGTCATTTATGAACCTATTGGTGAAGAGTAATCGAGCACAAAAACTGCATATCCTTAAGAAAAGAATATCAGTCTATGAATAACTATATAAGAAGTGTTGTGAACTTGTGATAATAAGATACACATAAGATAGTGAATGTAAAGTTTTACATGATATGTTACGCTGTTGTAGAATGTGGGAAGAAATTAATGGGGCTGATGAAATAAAATGATGTTTGCTATGATGAAGATACTATATATAGATAAGGATGTATATTTTAGGATGTCAATTAATTAATCTAACAACTTGAATGGTAGTAATATTTATAGACTGTTATGCAGATGGGAGATGTTCGTAAATATAATTATGAGTAGCCCAATCGATATATAAATCAATGAGATCTGTTATTAAAGGAGCTTAATAGACATGAATAAGAAGCTTAGGCCCAAACTAAATATATAAGTAAAAGCCCAAAATACTTAAATCATGACACATCATCAAACAACATATTCTAATTACCTTTAATATTTGAAAACGAGATTCAATTAATAAAGAACGATAATGATGTAACGATTACGTTTGATAACGATTGATTGATAAAGAACGATAATGTTTTTTTTTTACAACAAAGGAATCTAATCCATTCAACCCAAAAGAGAAATTACACAGCAGATCACACATCATGTCTCTCATCGTACATCGGAATCGTAATACTCACTATCTACCACACATACACTACCCGCACTACACTAGAAACGATACCTCAACAAGCGAAAGCAAACTTTGCAACAAAACAACTAAATAAACAATGAATATCGATAATGTGTTATCAACCTCCAGTAACGTTATATATGAATTATATACGAAATATATGATTACGATATATGATGGTTGTTACGTTTGATTCTATTTAAATGATTATTTGATTTACATAATGTATACACATGATTGGATGAACTTGACTATTCGGGGCTATATGATTGCCTATTCGGGTTGGGGTCAAGTAAACGGATGGGTCGGGTTGGGTATTTATTATAATATCTAACTAATTATGATTTTAATCGGTATTTTAATATGATGTTTTATATTTTAAACTTAATTATTGGTTGACTCATAAAGCGTAAGCTGACACTTGTTCTTTTAAAATGGTGTCTTGTACTCGTGTAGGTGATTAGAGTTGCTTAGTTAGACGGGAGGTTTTGTTGGGTTGTTAGAACGATTGATTTAGACCGTTACCGACTTGTACGTTAATTAATATGAATGATTATAGGAATCCATAATGCCGTGTTTTCCTTTAACGGGTTTAATGGTTTTGGCCAACACGGTGTTATAAATGTTGTATTTCGCTGCGACTGTTTATAATGAATCTAAAAAAAGTTAATCACGATTTTTCGAGAAAACCCGTGTTACATCTAATTCTAGTGTCATTGCCTCCGGAGTAGGCGAAATTCTTGCAGAATGTGGTCTACTTTTATGCATGAATGTCCATAAACCCATATCTAATTTTTTGCCTATGATTACTTTCTTTTATGCAAAATGTTTATCATTTGCTCATAATATGAATTTACTTGGGATTCAAATTTGGAAATTATGCAGCGGATTTTAGGTTTATTGGAGTATTTAAGGGCTTGGTTTCAGCTATTTTATTACTATAAATTTAGCTTTATTTGTACGGTTGTACCATGTTGTGTATTATGGTTGTATAAGGTGTATAGGAAGTAATTTATAAGTGTTAAAACTTAGTTATATCATCGTACAAGTTAGACGTTCCTGCGTGATGTTCCCGCAAGAGTGGTTAGTTCAAGGCTACTGGTATTGAATTAATTCTAACTTGGTATTGTTTTGACCAAGCTAATTGGAGAATTGTGGTTATATAGGTACTTGAAGCCTAGTAGTACGTGGGTATTACATATGAGTTATGTTTATAGATTTTGAGATTGGTAATTGAGAGTTTACGTTATTATTTTCTTCTTGGTGTATCAATATTCCTTTTTAGTTTTTACTTTATGAAATATACTCCAAATTTTCCAAAAAACTATTTATGATTAATCTGTTATTTATTTCTCTTAAGTGTGACCGCTTGTTTGTGGCTTTGTAATCTGATTACCAACAACTAGATGATGTTGAGGGTGTTTTATGTGTGAACATAGTGTTTGTGAAATTGTTGGTTTGGATATTATTTCCACTTATTAGAGATGTAGAGTTATATATAAATATTACTATCTTGTTTTTATATACTTCAATATTTTGGGGGCCTTTTTTTTACCTCCTTGACCCTAAATATGTTTGGACCGGTCTTGTATGTTGTTACAGCTCAACACTTAGCAGATGCTTTCGCTAAAAGACTTACTACTACTCATCATTTCATACAGTGACCGACTACGTTTTCAGTGATTGTGGTTCATGGTCTACAACGTTCGGCCTCTAATTCGACGATTGGGGATACAAGACCTATGAAGAGTCAACTTCGATCTTACTCTTTAATTAGGACTTGACCATCACCACTATGAAGGAAATTTCGGTCAAGTCACCAAGGTATGGTGGTGATTTAAAAATAGGGAACTATGGGTATAGCTAAAATCGTAATTGAAAGATTTAAATTTTTACTTACTTTAATAGCTCGCAACAAAGTACGTTACATGTTCGAATAAAAAAAAGTAAATTACCTATATTAACTTTTTTATAAAATTTGGTTGATATTTAATGGTGGTAACCATTAAAATAACTAATTGCTTAGTAATGATTTTTAAAAACTTGTGTGTGTAATATGTGGTGTATAAAAGAAAATGCTTGTCAATATTTCAAATAGTAAAAGTGCTTTGAAAAGACATATAAGCATATATAGATGACAATTGTACAATGTAGTTTGTCTATCTATGTTAAATGATTTCCTTTATTTTATACGTTGTTCTAAAACCTTCAATCATGTTAAAAAAAGTAATAAATTATTTATGTCATCGTCCAACCTTTTTAAAATAAGAGTCTTTTAAAGTGTCTAACTACATGAATTATTGAAACCATTTACCTATTGAAACCATTTACCTAAGTAAATCAACAAACAATTAAGGGAACCAAAAGTTTGAAAAATCAACAAAAGATATGCATATTCAAAACCCTACCTCTTTTCACATGCCAATTAAATGCACTTTTTTAATTTTTATTTATTCGAATTCCATGGTCCACATCAATCCAAATCCGTTGACTTCAATAATTGACCCATAAATCAAAAAAATCTTCGCTAAAATCATTCACAACTTTTTGACATTTCAAAACTCATTGGCCTCAAATCTGTTTCTTCCACACACATTCAAATCAAAACCCATAACCACATGGATTTCCTCAACCATTTAAGTTGTTAGTAGGGTGGGTTTAGAATAGGAGTTCAACAATAGTTGAGGGTGCTTATTATAAATATACCTTATAGGTATATAACCCTTGTGATACACAAGGAAATGTAAGGGTTGTCACACTTACAAGAAATAAACTATGTGTTCTTTAAGGTGTTTTTGAGATTCTCTCTCAACCTTATCATAGTTATCTTAGCAATCCTTTATTCTACCGCTTGTTTATCACCAACAAGTGGTATCAGAGCCAAAGGAGTGAAGATCTATCGAGTGTTATTATCAAAAAATCAAAGTTTGAAGATCAAAGGGGCTGTTCATCGAAGAAAAAGGGGCTGATCATACGGTTTTCAACCGAAGATGCTATTTATGATCTGAAAATAGGGTTATCGTTGGAGAATCGAGCAACATCCACTGTCCTTGATAGAAAAAGGTAAACTCAATTGTTCCTTACACGAAAAAGCAGAAAAATCGAAGTTTTCTCGGGTTTATTGTTCATGCCTTGAATTTATGGTTTCATCTACGAAGGCATCATTTTTACGTGGGTTAGGTTCGGATTTTAAAAGAGAAATGGTCGAAAATGTTTCTTGGATCAACCACAAGAAAATCGATTTTTTAATCTGCTTGAGTTTGAAGATTTCTGAGTTTTTGTCAAGAACATTTGAAGATGAAGAAGAAGAAAGCAGATTTTAATTTAAAAAATTATTAAATCTTCAAAAGATTGTGTGTTGTACAAGGAAATTAAGTACACAACATATCAATCAAGGTACAAGTGGGTAGGCACTATTCAGAGTAAGGCCATCAGATTTGATAGTGACACATCTGATTCTATAAACCGGATTTGTGATGCATGCGATTGAAGAGGCATGCGGCTTATAGAGGTGTTCAAATTAAGATTCTAAGTGTTACTCTTAAAGCTATCAGCCGCATTGACTGAATCGCACGCGATTAGGTGACTCGGAAGTGTTCTATCAGCCGCATTTGGTCTATCGCATGCGATCTCATAAGCTATCAGCCGGTTTAGCTCTATCGCATGCGATTGGGTGGATTCTAAGGGTTCTATCAGCCGCATCTAGTCAATCGCATGCGATTCAATCGCAGATCCTATCCCACAGATCCAATCACTTGGATATAATCGCATGAGATTCGATCACATTTAATCGCACGGATCCAATCGCATGCGATTCTAACAGGTTTCTCAGACTTGCAATTTCCACTCAAAATTTCAAATTTTTCATCCGAAATGCATTTTCTAATATAGCAATATTCTTCATTTTCAAAAAATTTCAAGCTGACCTCGACCCTAGCCAGGGGCTCTGCCCCTTGGACCCCGCCAGGGGTTGCCACCCCTTGGACCCCGCTATCAGGGGCGCTGCCCCCGAACCCCCGTCGTCGTTCTGACTGATTTATCTTGCCACCTTGATTCCTAAGTCAAGTGTTTGGATTTTTTGACTAAGTTAGGAGTTCTCAAAGTTTTAGTTATCATTCTGATGTTTCTAGATTTGGGTTAGCTTTGGGTCATTACTACCATGTACTTAATTCCTAATACCCTATGTCTAGTCATCCTGCCCTTTCCTAACTGATTTTTGGTTCTTCTTTCTTAGTGTCACCAATATCTGGTCTCAAAATCAAATTTTGGTCATCCATTCCTTGTTTCTTTAGAATCTGGGTAGTCTTTTATCAGTCAGTTCTAAATTCTCATTTGTCATTCTTATCTTTCAGAATTCGTGTATCGTTGCATGATTGTCTTAACCAACATCCGTTTACTTCATGTTTTCAAAGAGTTTGGCAGATTCTTGTGTGCTTTCGAATGAGGATGTATCCGACTCCTTGTTCATGATATGTTTTCAAAGTCATATTTTCTATAGTCGTACAGGTTGAAAAGGCTTGAATATGATTTCAGCTCCATGTGTTCCTTAACGCATATTTCTTACTATAGAATCCTTATCCGTCCCAAGTTCGTTTGCATCCACTTGTCTTTCGTTCTCTTTGTCACTTGTTGTGATCCGGATTAGGTTGATACTCTTGTACAAGACTTCTCAGATTTTCGATTCGGTTGATGTATTCACTTCTGATCTACCTACACTCCTCAACGATCCATTTTGGCTCACAAGTGGTAGAAGATAATAGACTGATATTTCTCAACTGAAACATTTTTCATGATGACCAGTAAAGACTTTGGACATCATGAGGGGGAGATATAAAGATTTATTCAGTTGGTTACTGCTTGAGACATATTTTAGCAGGTATTCAGTTTAGGGAGAGAAGTATTCAGATGAAAAAGCAAGTCATATTCTCGCCCCAAATTTTGTCAAGGATCAAGAGCAACATTGTAGGGGGAGGGTTTCCCCATTCGTGATTCTAGGGGGAGTAAGCAACATATTCTCTCATGTTGATGAATCCTTATATGCTTCCGCTGATGCTACCAATGCTCAAGGATCTAGATGCTGAAAACCTCTATATGCTAAATTGATTATATAACCGAAGGCGATCAATGCCTTAGGTTACTGGAACGCTACAAGACAATAAGCACAAGACCCTCAATATGCTGAAAAGATCAAGACTCCTATTCATTTTATTCTGCAACTCCTATTCCATTCCAAAGGGGGAGATTGTTAAAAATGTATTATTGTAATAGAATAGGAGTTCAACAATAGTTGAGGGTGCTTATTGTAAATATACCTTATAGGTATATAACCCTTGTGATACACAAGGAAATGTAAGGGTTGTCACACTTACAAAAAATAAACTATGTGTTCTTTAAGGTGTTTTTTAGATTCTCTCTCAATCTTATCATAGTTATCATAGCAATCATTCATTCTACCGCTTTTTTTATCACCAACAGAGTGGGTGGGTGGGTTGTGGTGTTGTTTGGGTGGGTTAAACCCTAAACCCTAATAATATATATACGTACTTCTTCAGAAATCTGACAGTTTATGTTAGATTCATCAGTGAGAAGGTAGTTAATCGGAATTAGGCTATCCGTTATACTTCATCTCTTCCCTTTCTTTATCCACTGTCACATCAGCACCACATCATTTTTCCTCCTCTTCCCTTTCCCTTACCCACTACAAGCGTTATACCTTCCCATTCCCTTTTCTCCTATTTTTTATTTTATTTTTATATTAAATAAATTATTATTAAACTAAATATTTTTCTTTCATTAATAATATTAAAAAAATTACATAATTTTAAATTCCATACGATAATAATAAAAATAAAGAAAATTACATAATTGCAACCATACAATTTCGTTCAATAAAATCGTCAGACGTCATTGACTCAGTTGGTGAATACATATTAAAATATAAAAATGAGAGAGATAGAGAGAAAAGAGGGTGTAATGATATAGAAAGTGTTGGAATGAATGGTATATATAGAGATAAATTAATTATTTAAAATTTAAAACAAAAAGTAGCCGTTTGTTTGTGACCATTTGGGGGTGGGGGGTTGGGAATCGATGGAATTGAGCGAGTTGTGGAACCCGGATGGAAAGGAGCCTGGCGAGTTAAGAACACCCAAGGTGGTGTTCCTTTGCCTACTCGCTGCCAACTCGCCACTCTGAGTTAGGCATAACGAATAGTAAATCATTATGCTCCTTTCTTACCTTTTCTTTATTGTTTATTAATATTTCATGTATATCTCTATATGGCTTAATTTCAAGAGTTTAAAATTATAATTATTATTTATCAATGGTTCAGGTTGAATTTTAAAATTTTGGATGAAGTGTCGTTTTTGTAATTAACATGTGATGTTTTTACAATCACTTGTGATTGTATATTGAATCACATGTGATTGTATTTTGTATCACATGTGATTGAGTATTAAAATTTAAGACTATGTTTTTTATATAGACTTTATTTATCATAACTCTTGTTGTTATTTATTCTATAGTTTTGAAACACACTTGTTCTTTTACAAATTATGATATCGGGAGGTTATACGATCACCATCACATTTTGGCTTTCTATTTCTTTTTTTAAAATTTATTTGATTGGTGGATGGTAAGTTTATGTGAGTTGTGTTCAATAAAGTTCATATAAAAAACATAGTCCTAAAATTTTAATATTCAATCACATGTGATTCAGTATACAATCACATGTTAATTACGAAAATGTTACTCCGTCCAAATTTTTAAAATTAAATCTGAACCATTGATAGAGTTTATCTAAAGGCTAAAATTAGTCTATTAGAACTATGTATTAAGTATGGACTATATTGAATATTTTTTAAGTTTGATAAGAGTGAAATGTTGATGTTATGTAACAATATGATGAGATGTGATGATATTATTCACTCTTCAATAAAAATATTTTGAACCTTATAGAACAATTAAAAGTAATAAACTAATAGGGTCAAATCTTTATACATTTAATTATTTCATTCTAATTTTAGTCAAAATGAAACTTACGACTTGAGTTGCGGGGGGCCTTTTGTGATCTTGTTATTGAGATACAAACATTATCAATGATGTCGTGGGAGAAATATGTACTTACGAATTAACGTAACGTACAATATATATTCATTGCATATCATATTAATATTAAACAACTTGATCTATGAGAACATTTTGTCATTTTGTGGTAAATTTTTTTTTGTCTTTTGTGGTAGTTAATATTATTAATATATTGTTATTTCTATAATAATATTATTATTATGTTATTATTATTATTATAACTATTATAATTACTATTATTATTATTATATTATTATATTATTATTATTATTATTATTATTATTATTATTATTATTAATAAATAGACATATTTTATACTTTATTTTCTATTATCAAAACATATCAAATTAGGTATATAACACCCGCCGCAACGCGCGGGTTTGTAAACCCTTGTTGCATATATATCAACAACTCATCCCGTGAAATTTTCATCAAGTTCAACGTAGAACTCAATAGTTTATAAGAGATTTGGATTCTTTTGTGTTTTACTCATACATTCTCAGTCATGATCTCTCACAAACATAAAAATTAAAATTTTTCTTTTAAATTGATATTGGATTGTTTTGCAGGTTTCACTATAATATTTATGAATGAATATTATTGATTTTGTTTAACCATAATATAAGAGGATTTAAATATATGTGCTCAGATAATGAGGATGGAGTACGGACATATGGAAACATGGAATTAAAATATTCCTATGATCTTTTTTGTTAAAACTTTCGCCGTATCATTAAGGGTTGATAACGGTTTAATAATAAAATTTTATATTCACTTTCAGTTTAAGCATTAAAGTTTTTTATTAAACGATTTTATCATATAATTTTGAAATTGTTATGATTTAAATCTCCATGTTTTTTTTAAATTGTTTAAACATTAAAGTTTTCTTTAGAAAAACTAATTAACTCCTTACATTTTGTAAGATTTTTTATTTCACCCACTTTACTTGATTGTACATGTTTCCTTAGAAATTTAACACAACTTTAGTAGTAAACCCATATTCTAACAAAAATTTAGGATTAAATCATTTAAAAAAAACTATAAAGTATAAACCAAAAAGAAAATGTAAATTCGAATATTATATCATATCAGCTTAAAAGTTTTAAGATAAAACCGAGTTTAAAAAAACTATGATGATTAAACTAAAATTAACTAAAACCTTAATGGTTAAACCATTACTCATCTTATAAATAATAAATAATTATAATTATATTTTTAGTTAATTACAAGTCATAAAAATATATGTTGACCAAATTATATTTGAGAAAATGATAGATAAAGCATAAATATTAAATGTTACCATATTTATATTAGAGGATTTTGCGCGAATAAGCAACATATCTATAACGTATACGAAAATAAGCAAAAAAAATTCAAATTACGAAAATAAGCATCAGTTTCGCCCCTATGTACGCCAGTTTCGCCCCTTGGTTCGCCCGCCAATCAGATCGCGCCACGTGGCATCAGTTTCGCCGCTATGGGCCCAGTTTCGCCCCTATGGGCATCAGTTTCGCCCCTAGTGGGCCCCACAGCCCAGTTTCGCCCCTCCCTACCCAGTTTCGCCCCTATTGTGGGCCCTGCATGCCCAGTTTCGCCCCTAGTGAGTACACGTGGCACATTCTGATTGGAGGGCGAAACTTGGGGCGAAACTGACCTCCTTGGGGGCGAAACTGATGCTTATTTTCGTAATTTGACTTTTCGTAGCTTGTTTTCGCGAATGTTTAAGATATTTTGCTTATTTACGTAATTGATTTTTTATATTATGTCATAAAAAGTAGTTCTTTTGACTTTTATAAGAGTTTCACAATCATTAATAGCATATTACAATAAAATTAAATCGCTAAAACCGTGAAGTTTGAATGACAAGGCTTCCGTTTTTAGTATTATTGATCTTGTGACTTGCTGGAGTAGGTATCAAATCCAAATCATATAGCAACGAAATACCATTTTCTCTATGATTATTTTATTAGATTGATCATGAAATTATTACAAAAAAATAGATCATGACCTGGATATTTTTTTTAATTGTATTATTTGTTCGGTTTGTCTATATTGTTGAAAAGGAGTTATTCTGGTTATAAGTTATAACTCCTCCTAAAAGATCGAGTATTTGCTGTCGTTTAAATGAACTCCACCTAATCGTTACGATTAATTGGCTCTCGAGTATCTTACCAGTATGCTTAATTTTGCATAAAGAAGACAAATAATAGTTGTATACGCACATTTGAAATTATTGTTTGTATTAATTAATGAAAACAATGTTCATGTTTGACTTTTATGGTTGACCACAAGTCATAAATGGAAGCTTGAAGTTTCAAGATTGTTAATATAAATTACATACAGAACAAAACCAAATTCAGGACTAATTAAATTCTTCGACAATAAATCATAAATGTTAAAATTATAAGTTAATAACTATGTGAATATGACAGCTTGTCCATAAATGTTAAGAACAATGGAAAAACAAGGATGTTTACTTAGTCAAATATTAGGATCTATCACCTTTTAATTTTGAATTCCTAATCAAGAACAAAAGTGTGGACTTTCATTACAGTTATCCAAAAGTTTGATTTTTAGTCTTGTTACTCAAAACTTATATAATCTTGAAGCTTCTTCACTTATGATACTTTGTGTTTCTCGATCGCGACGACTTTTTTCCTTTTTATAGTGAAATACAATCAAGTCTCTTGATCGTGGTCTTGATCAACGCACGATCAAGACAACAAAGATCTTCTCATGGATCCGAAGAGTTTGATTTCTTCGGATGGTCAAAGCCAGAATGTACCTTACATTCATAAGATTGGCCTCCCGCCAAAACAAGATCTCTTGAAGGAATTCAAAACCACGGTGAAAGAAACGTTCTTTTCAGATGATCCTTTTCGACCCTTCAAGGATCAACCAAAATCTAGAAAGGTCGTGCTTGGCCTACAAGCGATTTTCCCAATTCTTGATTGGGGAAGAAGTTACAATATCAAGAAGTTTAGAGGTGATCTTATTGCTGGACTTACCATTGCTAGTCTTTGTATCCCACAGGTAAATTGCATCATTAGATCATCATTATATGTAATAGATTAGTTTTTATTAACATATTAATCCATTTCAGGATATTGGGTATTCAAAACTTGCAAATCTAAAACCACAATATGGATTGTGTAAGCATTTTCTCTTGCCAGTTATTATATATTTGTTATATGACATGGTTTAAAAACCAGGCTTCATATGTTCCAATTCTTGTGTAGACTCAAGCTTTGTGCCGCCTCTAATCTATGCGTTTATGGGTAGCTCGAGAGATATAGCCATAGGACCTGTTGCGGTGGTCTCTCTATTATTGGGAACACTTGTTAGGCATGAATTTGATCCAGATACCGAACTAGATGAATATCTCAGGCTTATATTTACAGCAACATTTTTTGCCGGGATCACTCAAGCAACTCTTGGAGTTTTCAGGTGACTGTAAACATGGAATAGCTTATCCTATTATAACCATCCCAGATTAACAACTTTTAATATTTGGATGAAGCTAGCAATATGATTATCTGTTAATTTAAGATTGTAATTCTAACTTTTCAGTAATTAGATCTAGAGTAGCTTGTTTACTCATTTTGATTAATCTGTTTTCAAAACGCAATCCGAAAAGAATTTCTAACAAAGATTTTATGGACCAGACTTGGGTTCTTAATCGACTTCTTATCACATGCTGCTGTTGTCGGTTTTATGGGTGGAGCTGCCATCACGATCGCCCTTCAGCAACTCAAGGGCTTTCTTGGCATTAGCAGCAAACATTTCACCAAAGAAACTGATGTTATTTCTGTAATGAAGTCGATTTTTAAATCCGCTCATCACGGGGTTAGTTCTCAATTATAACTAGTTTCCTGAAGCTTATATATATATATATATATAAATGACAACTTTCTATTAATTTTGTAGTGGAACTGGCAAACAATTGTTATCGGAGCAAGTTTCTTGGCTTTCCTACTGGCTGCCAAGTACATTGTAAGAATTCACAATTCATTCATAAATATTCAATAAAAGCTCAAGAATCTCGCTCAGATTATCAGCTTCCAACTCTAGCTATAAGCTTTCAGCTCTAACCACCAGATACTTCTGCCTAATGTGATAATTATACTTGTGAAACAGGGAAAGAAGAACAAGAATCTTTTTTGGGTGCCCGCTATCGCGCCTTTAATCTCCGTTATCTTATCAACTTTTTTCGTGTACGTCACTCATGCCAACAAGGAGGGTGTTGCAATTGTAAGAAATGACAATTGACTTTAATTGTCAAACTACTTGATTTTATTTTCATGAACAGGGGCTGAAAAATAAAAGCTAGGGGCCTATATTATTATGGGAGGTGATCCTCACACAACAAATTTTAGTCATGCACAACAATGTACAAGCAGTTACTACACATAGTACAGGTTGATGCTGCATAACATTGTTGTGCATGAACCACTTTTGTTGTGTGAGGATCACCTCCCTATTATTATATATATCAAGAAAACGATAAATAGACTTTTTTAACAACATCCATTTCTTCGGTATTAGTTTTTGTACTTAAAAATAATATAATGTATTTAGTTGTCCGTAAAAAATATTAAAATAATATAAATGCATTACTAGATGCAAAAAATAATATAGATACATTACTAGATGCAAAGTCCTATGACAGATTATACTTCATAATTACCACATCACATCAACAGTGAGCTGTAAATTACTCTATATCTAAAGCCTACACTTTATTGTATTATTTTATATTCTGCCAAATAACCTCAACAACCTTCTTTAAATTTTAAACCATTAAAAACTATCATTCTCTATGTTTTCATCTCTCCTATCTACTTTAAAGATTAAAACTTCGATTCATCCATGAGTGCCACAAATTTGTAGAGGCACACAAAGCATATGTGGAAGTTGCCATTGTTTCTGATGTTTATACACTCAAAAGGTTAAAACTTGTGAAAGGAATATGTCTAACCGTCTAACCAGAGCTGCAACAGGCGAAGGATTTTGATGAGGAGGTTGAGAACGAATTCTTACCATATCGACGTCATTTAAGAATGAAGCCAAAGTTCTAGAATTATAGAAGAAGGCTACGTGAAACTGTGAAAGCTTGTGTACAGCAAGAAAGCTAACGGCTTCAGGGAGGGAGACTCATAAATGATGAAACGTTGTGATTTTCAACACATCTTTTCCTTTTTGTTTCCGTTTCTTCATCCGTTCGTTTCAACTTTCTAAGGGCTACAACCTACTGGTCTTGTTTTATACATAACTGGGTGCACCCGAAAATTTACCGGTAGCACGGTCTCAAAAAATCAAAAATCAACACTACGAACCGTCAAAAGAGCAGTGTCCCGTGAGCACCCTACATAGGGTAGGTCCGCCCCTGTTCATCAATATAATTAGCTCTAAGAAAATGAACAATAACTTTTCTAAAAGGCACAAAAAAGTTAAATATGTATAGAGTTATAATCCATTTTAAGAAATATAAGTGCACATATGAACAGATACAAATGTCCTAAGTACAAATGTGACTTCCAAAGTCAAAAAACATGATCATTTCCTAATTCCTACACTAATTCCCTTGAGTTCTTTTGCAGGTGGGAAAAATTGATAAAAGAATTAACCCTCCTTCGCTTGACAAAATATATTTTTCCGGTGATAATCTACTAAAAGGATTTAGAATCGGCATTGAAGCTGGCATGATCGCATTAACGGTTAACTTCTACCCCATACACTATCTTCTAACGATGAAATCAGCTAATTTTTTCGGCTTATTTATCATAATCTCCACTTATTCTCTTATTTTAAGTCATTTTTTCGGCTTAATTTTCTTAATCTCCCCTTTACATTGTTGCATAATCTATCAGGAAGCTGTAGCGATCGGAAGAACATTTGCTGCAATGAAAGATTATCAAGTAGATGGAAACAAAGAAATGGTAGCACTTGGGACTATGAATGTTGTGGGATCTATGACATCATGCTACGTTGCAACAGGCTCGTTCTCAAGATCAGCGGTGAACTATATGGCAGGATGCCATACCGCGGTATCCAACATTGTGATGTCCATTGTAGTTTTACTGACTGTGAAATTCCTAACTCCACTTTTTGAGTACACCCCGAATGCGATTCTATCTTCCATTATTATATCTGCTGTCATTGGGCTAATCGATATCGATGCTATGATTTTAATATGGAAAATCGATAAACTTGATTTCGTGGCATGTATGGGAGCATTTCTTGGTGTTGTGTTCAGATCTGTTGAGATTGGTCTTCTGATTGCTGTAAGGATTATAACCATCTTGATCATTTTGATTGTGATTCTTCACCTTTTTCCAAATCCTCTAGCTCGATTTGATCTTATTTCTTTTGAATCAGGTGGTGATATCTTTTGCCAAGATTCTTCTTCAAGTTACCCGCCCGCGGACTGCTATACTTGGAAAGATCCCGATGACAGGTGTTTACAGGAACATTGGGCAGTATCCGGAGGCGATTAAAGTTCCCGGGGTTCTGATCATAAGGATTGATTCCGCTGTTTACTTTTCAAACTCTAATTACATCAAAGAAAGGTGAAAAGTTTTTAAAAACTTTTACTACTCTGATTCAATTTTGAACAATCTTTGGAACCACTAGATGCTTTTTTTAGCTATAAATCTTGGGCATTATTGCAGGATACTAAGATGGGTAACTGAGGAGGAAGATAATCTAAAAGAAACATACCAACCAAGGATTCAGTTCTTGATAGTTGAAATGTCACGTAAGATGCTCGATTTCGTGTAATATAATCGTGTTTTAGATATCCTGCAATCGATTATTCCTCTTAATACTTTGTTGCCTAATTGCAGCTGTTACGGATATCGACACCAGTGGAATCCATGCCTTTGAAGAGTTATACAGGAGTCTGCAAAAGAGGGATGTTCAGGTGAGTGAAACTGTCCAGAGTTGGTAAAATGGACGGGTTGGGAAACGGGTCAAAACGAGTTAGGACAAAAATGTGAAACTTTTTAGTATTGGTCATAATATGTCGAGTTAGGTTAGCCAAGAACACTTTTAATCTAGATAGTAAAAAACTTCTGTAAATTATTATAGTGAAAAACAGGACTAAAAGATCTACTTTGGTTTGGCAGCTTGTTCTTGCAAACCCTGGTCAACAAGTGCTAGACAAGCTATATGCTTCGGGTTTCCCTGACTTGATTGGCGAAAACAAGATTTTTCTCACCGTTGCAGACGCGGTCCACACATGTTCGCCAAAGGAAGTACCCGATGTGTGAGTTTATAACTAAAATGTAAAGTACAAGAAACCGAGAAAACAGAATAACGATTCCTGTAACTACTAAAAGGATCTAAAGTTCTCGAATCCAATTAGTTCATGGTCATCCTAAATAAGGTGTTGCAAGCACATACATTAGAGTAGACGGATCTTTGGGAAATATATTATATTAAGTTTATATTGTGAAATTGTTTATTGATGGAAGAATATTGCAAGTTGAATGTAAAGAGAAGGGTATAGGAAAAGAAGATGTTTGTTTGAACCTTTTCTAGAGGATTATTTGCAACTTTGTACAAAATCAGTCTGTACTTAAATTGGCTGTTTGTAACTAGAGCACATCCTTGTTTTTTTAAACAAACAAATATATAACATAAACTAACAACCATAATCTTTTAGAGCTGAATAGTACAAAACAACAGTTTTAGACAGTTAAATAATGGTAAATTTAAAAAATGTATATATGTATATAAGCTAGTGTTACTTTTACATCATACATATAGGTGTTTCCTTAATTCTCTCCCAATTGCTTTATTTTACTTATAAGGGTTAGTTTGGTTCGCGTAATGAATATGAAGGAAGAGTTGGAATTGATTGAAATTGGAATTCGTGAAAAACTATATCATGTTTGGTGAGTAAAGACCGGAATTAAAATTTAACAAAAAATAAATTAATTCAATACGAATAAACCAAAATAAATTATACTAGCAACCGCCCACCACCGTCACCACTGCCGCCGCCTATTACCACCACCACCACCCGCCATCGCCACCACCACCACCACCACCATCTGTTGCCATCGCCACAGCCCATTACCGCTCCCCCACCGGCTGCCGCTGCCACCACCACCGTCACCAACCACCCACTGCCACCGTCACCGACAACCCGCCACCACTGCCGCTGCCACCGTCACCGCCGTCTCCAACCACCCGCCGCCATCACCACCGACCACCACCGCTGCCGCCGTCACCGTTGCCTACCACCACCCACCGCCACCTCCGTCACCGTCACTGCTGTTGACCACCCACCGCCACCGCCACCGACCACCATCGCTATGGCCGCCACCACTGTCACCGCCGCCAACCACCCATCGTCACCGCCACTAACCACCACCGCTGCCACCGCCATCACCGTCGCCGACCGCCGCCGCCACCACCGCAGACCATCCAACAACACCGCCACCGACCACCACCGCCAACGCCGTCGACGACCACCACTCCTCGATGCTCATGATGCCGCACACCGCTGTTCCTCTTACTACCGACCACCACCACCTACGGTAGGGTAGGGGTGGGGATAGGGCAGGGTGTGTGGTGGGGGTGGGGTAGGGTAGGGGTCTATGAGTTGGTGGTAGGTATGGTAGGGGTAAGGTGGAGGTGGTTGGGGGTATGGGTGGGGGTAAGAGACGGGTGGGTTGGGTAGGCTAGGGAGTGGGTGAGAGGTGGGTGGGGTAGGGTAGGGTTAGGGTATGGGGGTGATGGTAAAGGGTTAGGGTAGGTTAGGGGTAGGGGTGTATGGGTAGGTGGTGGGTATGGTACGGTAAGGTTAGGGGCAAGGTGGGTGGGGGTAGAGGTTGGGGTGGGTGGGGTAGGGGTAGGGTTAGGGTTAGGCTAGGGGTAAGAGGGTGTGTGGGGTAGGTGGTGGGTATGGTAGGGTGGGGTTAGGGGTAAGGTGGACGTAGGATGGGGGTGGGGGCAGGGTAGGGTGTAGTGGGGGTGGGGGTACAGTAGGAGATAACAATTATGTTTTGAGATTACTTTTGAATTTGAAAAATTTCATCCATTTAGGAAATGAATTACCAATTCCTAGGTTTAAGAAAATTTTATAGAATGGTCAAATTCCATTATATCAATTCCGTGAAACAAACACCACTTACGATTTAGGAATTTCAATTTCAATTACACCCAATTCTGCGAACCAAACGCCCTTAAATCTTTAAAAATTTACCTTTTTTACTTGGGGTATGTTTGGCTAAACAAGTTAGGGCTAGAGCTAGGGCTTATTAATTGAATCTCAAGCCCAAGCTATAAGCTACTTGAAAGACTTTTATTTTAGGGGCTTATAAGGGAGTATGAGTATCTTTTTAATAATGTCCTCAATATTTTAACATCCAAAAGAGGCTAGAGGGATAGGGATTATAAAAACTACAATCTCAAGTCCCTATAATCTCCCATAAACCTGTTGTCAAACACACTCTTAAAATATAACAAATAAAACATATATAAGTTATACAGTGTCTATATATAGTAGAGTTATAAAACTAGAATGGTTATTCCTTTTCCAAATTTTATGAACAACATGATTAGTATAAAAGTTACGATCAAGTACAATGACTATGACCAATTTCGCTTTTGATTCTCCTAGAAAACTCAGTTCAGACAACTAATTGTAATTATGTTTTATTTTGTCCAAATGTTGACACAAACTATGTCTTTTACATACAAAGGTGATTTTAAAAAGTATACACCATCCAAGTGTATCTACTAAATCTGTATCGGTTCGTGTTCAAGAAAGAGATCGAAGTGAATATGTGTTGGGAAATTATCAAGCGGATACTGCTACGGAAGGAGAAAGCGAAGATGAAAAAGCAAATGAAAGAGAAGGTTAAACACGAAAAAGAAAAAATAAAGAAAAGAGAACAGCACGAGATCGATAAGAAGAAACAAGCAAAAGCAAAGAAGAGAGAGCTCGAGAGACTGGAAAAAGACGAGCTTAAACGAATGAAAATGAAGAAAAATGAAAAGAAGCACAAACCAAAGGGAAAAGAGAAGAAGAAGTTGAAGAAAAGTACAGAAAAGACGAACAAATGTTTCGAGATATGATTACATGTTCATCAAATGATCATCAAACTCATTAATGTTTGTATAGACCAGATTGCTGTTTTATTTATCAGCAGTGAAATAAACTATATCCTATTATATCTGTATTGATATCGAAAAACAATAGGCAGATAGCATGTTTGACAATGATATGCGAGTTTTTTACAAATTAAATAACTTATATAATTCAAACTATTATACTCTATCTCATTATCAACAACTACACCTTATGTACACACCTCAAAAGGCTTCTCAATTCGCCAGAGAACCATCGATTACCTGCCGCAGTTCTTCTATCAACTTACTCTTAGTCACAGGATCCACCTGAACATAACAAAACAGAACATTAAACCCGAAATATGTTTTGCCGTTTGAATATTATAAACAAGAGTTTAAACCATCAAGAAACGATGATTTAGTGATTTACCTCTAACAAAAGTGCAGCAAGCCCGTGTGGTAAAGCTTGCAGATCTGCTGGTGAACCAACGATCTTTAATAGTTCATTGGATACCTTTTGTGTACGTAACTCTGATAACTTGTTGGAGTAATTCAATGGCTCGTCTTTCCATGTGAAAAAAGCGTCATCATCGAGCCATGAATCTTCAGTCTGTGTCTCCAAAAACCATTTCTTGATCATATCATAAGCAGACTTGCAGGAAAGGGTGTCACCAGCAGCAACCCGTGTGGTACTGATTAATGAAGCCTCAGCAAGCCTGCGTCGGAGTCTTTTGTAGAAAAAAGCCCGGGAAATTTTCCAGTCAACGACCTTTTTGACCACCCCTTTTTCAGCCATTCGGAATGATGTGTCGTGAAGCTCGGCGAATTTGGTAGCGATTTGAGTGTAAATCGGCAGAAGCTGTTTTTCACGGGTTTTTATCTGTTGGGTAATCGTTTGATCATACTTCGTTTCTTTAAGTTTTTCTTTAAGATTTATAATTTGTGGGTCAACCCGGCCCATACATTCTAATAGTTCTTTAGTCCGGAATTTGATTTCAATCATACCTTCTGGCTCAAGAACATTTCCTTTTGCAGTGGTTTCTGCATACATTTCTATATGTTCAGAGTTGATTCTGCTGTCAACAACCACCCACGCGCCACCCCGAAGCTCGCCGGTTTTCGGGATGTAAACGAAAACCGGCTGTTTGTATGTTCTAAGATTCTCGACAATCGTGGACCCCGCTTGTAAAATTCCTTCAAAAAGATCCCGCTGGCCCGCGGAGAACCCACGCCAGTTGGCCATGATGAAAAGCGGGAGCTCTTCACGGTTAAAATCCATTAAAGCTTGAGCCGTTTTGGAAGCGGAATCCGGGAACCAAACCTGCCCGGCTTGGGGAACTACCCGTTCGTGAGAATCAAGCTGCCCGGGATCCGCAGGTATGATTTGCATCACAGTCTGTGTCTCAACAGCAATCACACCTACAGGTATCCCGCCAAGTTTGGCCCGGCCCGTTACCACCGTCCTGGCCCAACCCTCCAAAGTCTCCACAAAACTGTCTCTATCAAAAATTCCACCGACCCATTTTCTGTCACCGTCAACTGTCCCACAGATGGCTGCCCGAGGATCACACGAGTTTTCGGGTATATACTCCACGGGCCGTTCGGGTGGGTCCACGGGTGCCAAAACAGGAAGCGGGCCACCAACATAAGGCGGAACAAAGCTTAACCAATTCAAGATTGCCATAACACCTTCAAGATCATCTGAAACCGTTCGATGAACAACACCATTTGTCGCCATGATTTTGGGCCCGCCGAGTTGCATTTGCGAGCTGTAAACCTCTCGGCCCAAAAGCTTGTTCAATGCTGAAAACCCGGTTAAGATAATGGGCTGATCAACCCGTTGTATGCACCGCATACCTAAACGGGCTAGATAAGCACCTATTCCAACAGTTCTCCCCGTCACATATGTTAATGTGAAAGTTTCCTTGTATGCTTTTGAAAACGCCCCGGCAATCGCCCCGCTACCACTCAGATTTTCCACCCCCAATCCATCTTCTTTACCCACTATAGTATCGATAACCCACCTCGTTTCACCACTAGGAAGACTAATTTCATGGGCTATAACTGATGATTTGATACGATTATGATCTTCGGGTGTTAGATACAGATACTGGAACCCTGAGTCGGGGTTTGACTCATCAGACCAGCCGATTTTAAAGCAAGATCTGACCTCCTCCGCTGCCCCGATACGGGCCCCCGAGTTTGCCGCCAGATAAATGAGCGGCAGTTTCTTGGCACAAGCAAGATCAGTGACAGCCTCGAAAAAAGCATCTTCAATAGGCCCAAACGACCCATTTTTAAACGTGACATCATTTGCAACTACCAAAATCGTCCTTCCATGAGGAAACTCTGGTGTGCAGAGGTCCATGCTCCACGCCACCATGCCTACATTGTTTTGGGCCGGGTCACGGTTCACAGACACAAGTGGTGTACCCCATGACCCATTTGGGTCAGCAAACATGAGCTCCGTCACATTTACAAGTTTACCCTCGGGCCGGCTTTCACCAGGAAGTTTTAAAGAAGACCAGATATTCTCAAGGGCAGCTTCAAACGCCTGCAAATACAAGCACAATCGATAATAATAAGTAAATAAAAACAAGTGTTAATCAAAGTTCAAAAGGACACAATAGAATATTTTACCAGTGGAAAGTCGTAGCAGTATGTAGTATTGCTTTTCCGGGCCAAAAGACGTTTCTGATCAAGCAATTTCAAAGGCTGAAAAGGTGTGTTCACAGATACACCATGTAACACGCCAGGTGTAGAGGTCGCATGATAGACCACCTTGTGTTGAACACTATCCTCCACTTCCCGATACACCTAAACAAAATCAACAGTAAGTAAAGACATTTGACTATTGTTACATTCGTGTTAATAGTGTAGAAACGTCTAAAATGCCCTTTTAACGACTTACATGTACAACACAGGTATGACCTGTCACATTCGTGACCACAACCCTCCATGCACCGTTGGCTTGGCCAGAAGATGACATGCAAAGCTTCACCTCCCACTCAAAAACACCTAAACGGTGCATCTTTACACCAACCATTGTGTGAATTTCACGAGCCAACTTCACCAAGAGCGCCTCAACTGCACCTTCTTCTGACCCATCATCTACATCCACCCTCCTGTTTCACAACTTGTCAACTTTATAAAACGATCCATAAAAACTACTTCATCTAGCAGACAAGTGGTCACACTACCACAGATAAGAAATTTGCACAAACTCTACATTGTCTTTAAGAAAACACGAGAAATTTCTATCAAGTTATTCAGGAATGCTTACTTTGAGAATGGAACAAGATCGTCTATTTGTTGTTCCTTCAATACATAGAGGTACATATGAGCATGATCCGACTTGACAGTAGCATTATGAACATGAAGTTCCAACTCTTCCATAGCAGTCACTAAAGATCTCAAAATGCTCCTTGCAGTATAAGATAGAGACAATTGAGACCGCGGGCCCGTGATTTCCGAACCTTGGTATCCCGAGGGGGAGAACCATTCCTTTGTTGGTTGCCTTACAAGTGTTCTAAGAAACATTCTTTGAATCGGAAGTGGTTTAGCATCAACAGTATACATGTGCCACTGACGGTCCCGTGATGGAGTGTACTTTATATTATCATAGCCTTTAAGTTTATCCTGAACAGGAAAATACTTTTAATCATTTAATACACTTAAGCCATGTTGAGTAATACTATCTTTTTAAAAGATTTGGAGTTATGAGCACGAACCAGTTCAAGGTAAATCGATAGTGGAGGCTCTAAGTGACGCAACAATGGCTCTTCAATGTAATAATGGTTATCCTCTGACCAATGAAATGAGTGTCTCATTGGGCCTCTACCTTCATCTCTTTGTATTATACAACTGATAACTTCATACCCTGCGTTTTTCAGACTCGAGCTTACTTCTTTATCTTTAAGTATTTTTGCTAACCGGTTCACTCTTTCTTGAGCTTGATCCTCATCACCACTGCAGATTATAACAAAACATGCACATTATTGGTTACTTTTTTGAAAAGCAAACACGCACATTATTGAGTTTTTATAAACTATTTGAAGAACCCAAAGTGAAAAATGTAATACCTATCTTGAAGCAAACTCATTTGGTTGTTGATGCCAGCCAATGCAATGTGCATCATATTACCACAGCTACTAGCATCAGCAAGCCCGTTTTCACTTGTGCCATGAGAGCTATTAATTGTTTCTTTAAGAGCGGCACTTATAACATCAGGCAAAAACTGAAGAGATTTAATAATAACCATAGCTCCCCAGTTATTATCAGCCGAGGGCGTTTCGGTCATTTCATAGTTAGAAGCATTCACTTCCTCTATATGCCCTTCCTTGAATTGCCATGAAACGATAAGCCCTGATCGGTGCCATTGCATTCTCACACTCCCCTTCACGAGATACGGCTGATATAAATACCAAACTAAGTTGTCAGTAAATATCATAAAACGTAATTTCAATCACAAAGCTAAAATTACACATTTGCCCCTTGTTACCGTTGCATGTTAGTTCACAAGATTCTTTCATTTAGTCAATCTTTTGTTATAAGAAAGATCAATAATACCTGATATAATCTTCGAACATAGGTCTCAACAACACGCCTTTGAAGGGTGTGATCACTATGGTCAAAAAGACCAACAAGCGCATCTTCAACAGCCAATGGGGCACTCACAATATCCTCCATTCTTTCATTAATGGCACTCTTTCTTTTAGGGGTATCAATATTTTCACCTTCTTCTGTAAACATCTCTAATTCAGAAAGACTTCTAGCAATGCTTGAACGAAGTTCACTTAGTTTAGTTTGTTCTAGCAATTGACTAGCCTTCAATGCTAACTATTAATAGTAAACAAGAAACATAAATTAGTTTTAACCCCAAAAAAAAGAAATGAAATCAATAGTTTAAGTATGTGAAATAACAATAATGACCTCGGAGTAATTTGTATGGTTGAGTATAGAAAATCGAATGAGTTTTTCTCTGTAAGCAGCTGGATTAGGGTAAACCAAGTGCTCCATCAGTCGTAGTATCAGCTTGTTTTTACTCCTGACACCCTGCATGGATGTTAATGATTGGTTTTTAAAATTTAAAAAAAAAAAAAACAAGAAACACAAACCAAAAACAACCATTCACTAATGAATGGGCTAATTTAGCTTTTTTTTAACTTTCATGGGTTAAATGCGTAAAATCAAAACT
This sequence comes from Pulicaria dysenterica, assembly GCA_947179395.2. Classification (NCBI taxonomy): domain Eukaryota; kingdom Viridiplantae; phylum Streptophyta; class Magnoliopsida; order Asterales; family Asteraceae; genus Pulicaria; species Pulicaria dysenterica. The sequence continues at coordinate 1,462,853 of OX359293.1, forward strand.
ATAGCATAATGGATACGTGTCAAATGGGATAAAAGTGTCAAACATGTCTCATACCCAAAATGCCACGGTATGGACCCTAACCCATTTTGACCCATTACCTGACACGTCCAATTTGCCACCTCTAAGAAATACCTATATATACCTGATGAGAAAGCACAATATCAACAACTCTCAAGAGATCTTTCTTGTATTGGAGTCGAAGACGTTCGATTACATCAGCCTGAAAAGCAAAAGAGATTTGTTTTAAAATTTATAAATTATAGATAACAAATGTACTCTATAACCATGGGCTGAAAATGCATGAAAGCTAGGGTATGCACATGCAAACCTTGAAAACAGAAAAAAAAATGTAGTGTACTTTAATGTAAAAAAAATTAAGAGCACAGAAAATATTTCTTGTGGTAATGCACCTGAATATTATCACTAAATAACTCTTCAACAGATAAATACTCTTCAAAAAGGGCGTGCACAATGCCACGTGCATGACTCTCTCTACCACCTTCATACGACTTAACAAGACTCATTAATGGCTCAATGAGCCTTTCTTGGGCTCCTTTTTCCTTTTCTGAGCAAGATCCAAGGTGGGTCTGTGCAAAAAAAAAAAAATCAATTGTATTGAATAAACAAATTACAACATTAAAATTTGAAAAAAATCAAAAAAAGTTCACAACAAACTTCTAGAATGCCCCGTAAAACTTTGGCAGGGAAGTCGATAGTTTGTTGGGTGGAACTTCCTTCGTACTCCTTAAACTTTGTTTCCAACTGAATAGACAAATTATATTATATTAGAAAGATGTGTCTCGGTGTTAAATTTTAAAATTTAAAGCTAAAAGAATATAAAAATAAGATGTCAATTTGCCTTGTTTCTAAGATCTTTTGGAAGTCGATTTGCTAGAACTGCAAAGCCTTCTTGCCATTGAAGGAATGGAAGCTCGGGACTATCTAAGCAAAGAAGCAGGTTTTGCATAACCTGCAATCAAAGATCAAACTTGTTAAGAAGATAACTAAAAAACATAAAGGAAAGTAAACTTTTTTCAAGGATAAAGCTGGGATAAGTTGATATAAACAAGATTAATATGGGATCCTTAATGGAGATAAAAAGATTACTTCATCAATGTTGTGATCATAGCCTGCAAGAATCATACGAGCAGCACTTAAGGTTGCTGCACATTTCTGATGAACTTTGTCTGACATGGCAGTTGGAGGCCCGAGAACAGGAAAGGTTCCATGGAAAGGCTCTGCTTTTCTCACAGCAGATGGATCATCAAGATCAAGACTTGCTATAAGCTCGCCAGCCTGCAAAATAAAGATGTTCCAAATCTTTTTAAAAAATCTTATATAACTAGTGATCTTTCAGTAGAAAATGTAATCAAGAAAACATGTATATATAAATTTGATTTTTCTTGGATTTTCGTCAGACATGATGTAAATATTTCTTAAAAATCAAGACGAACTTTTTTAATCTAACCTGCATGGCTTGCCCTTCGGACATCTTAAATTGTATAACTCCAGCAGCTGGTGAAAGGAGGGGCATACACATCTTCATAACTTCAACCTCGGCATATGGTGTGTCGGCATCAACATGGCTACCATCCGAGACCAAGTATCTTAGAAGCTTGCATGGTGTTTCCGCCATCAATTTTGAAGGATCGTGATCATTCTAGAATAACAATTCATCCAAATTTAGCATCTAAACTAGCAAGTAATTATTCATCCACTTGTATAGATAAGCTTAAGGAAGAACTAAGGTGTTGACTTATTGGCACCTGAAGCAAGCAAGTTCTTCCATCAATTAGAAGACGAGTACCAGCCGCTTCTTCCTCTGCATATATAATATGACTATTCCCATCCAACTACAACATTAAATTAACCAATAATTGTAAGTTAATTGACGAGTGCATGTAACACAAAAATGTGTAATTAAATGTAACACTAAAATGTGTACCTGCATTAATAAACCCCCATCACGTAGAGTATGTATCTCAGCTTCAATCTCAGATTTATTCATTCTCAATCTATAACTTCCTGGTCCTCTTTTTACCATATCAATCTAAGGGGAAAAAACGCATAGATCAGAACACAAAAATAAATTAACAAGATAAATCCAAGAACAATATGCATTTATGTTGTTACTTACTGTGTATCTGCTGCCCTCAATATTTAAAGAAACTTGAGAGTTGACCAATGATATGTGCTGCAAGTATAAAGAAAACCAAATTCTCAAAAAAAGCTCATAAAAATGAATCAATTTTATTAAATGTTTAAACGCATAGTACCTTGGGAGGAATTTGCCCCTTTTCAAGATAACCAACATAATCTGAGACCATGGCTGCACTTCTAGCAGCAGCTTTCTGAGGTCAACAAAAGTCAATGGTAAGTCAAATACCTCAAGAACTGATGAGTAGAGATACAGAAAGGTAGTATAATTGTACTTACATACAGAGCTCCGCCAACAACTGAAAGATACCATGGGGGTCTTTCTGCTCTAACCCGCATAGCAATTCGGCTATCTAACCAACCCGTATGTATTTTATTATCTCTATAATCCGGAGCCTACAAGTGCAGATATAAGAATAATAAAATGAAGTTTGTAAAAAATGCGTACTTTTAAGAATTTGACAATATAATCAATTTCTCTATACCTTTGGAATTGAGATTTAGCTAGCTTCTCCACTAAAAATTGTAAATTATGATGAATGATGACGTTAATTGTCATTACACTTTTCTTTGGACCATTTTTAAGTGTATACTTAATAAAATTAAACATTTTTAAGTATGAAATCATGCCCAAAAAATGTATATAATCTATTAATTTGCTCCACAGCTCACCCATTCTATGCCATTCAAGCAATTGCTTATATGATCAAAAAAAGTGTTAAAGTTATAATCTTGAAATACTCACATGTAATAGATCAATTGTGTAATCAACATTAGTACGGATTTCACCACGAATCTGAATTTCCTTCAACCCAAGAACCATATTTGCAATAGCCAATGTTCTCGACTCTCCAAATGCAAAAACATGACCTGAGGTATATACGAAATTAAAATAAGGCCATGAACTTATAAACAAACATTTAAAATGAAACCAAACAAAATTCAGTCTTCTTACCAAATTGAGAATCTGAGAATTCATGAATGCCACCTCCGGACTGCAATTTTCAATAGTGTTTGCAGATAAAAAAGTTAGTTTCACAATATAGATAATCTTATATCAAAAAAGTAATTTGAAAACAAAGCATACCTTGACAGAGAAGTATGCCCACACATTTGGCTTGCTTTTAAAACTTAGCTCCTGTATAGTGTAATTCAAATCAGTATGGTAACAGATGCATAAAAAACTTTATTCACTTTTTTCAAAGGGTAAAGTAGTCTTTTTCTCATACCTGAACTTTCCCACTAGTCGGCTTAAATCCATCATCCGGATCCTCACTTGTTACACGTACAGCAACACAATGACCCTTTGGCCTGATTGACTCTGCTTTGTCAAAGTCAAATGGGGTCGCAAGAACCGATGTTGTCCTCCAAGCATCATAACCTCCACTATTTTCCATTCCGTAAAACCGTCTTATTTCTAATTCAAAAGGCATCAATTGAAAGCATTTAGAAAATAAAAATGTAAATAAACAAATAGCCTAAAGTATATTTGGTTTCTGAAACAATCATGTTTGACTTTTCATTATGTTTTTGTGACTATACATTTAAATAACTTGAACAAAGTGCTCATTATAACATATTACCTGGAATTTGCCAAAGAGGAATTCCCATTCCAACTGCAACTTGTGCTGCAGGTAGATTTATTTCCGCTATCCACTCCGTGACAGGATGCTCAACCTGCAAAAAGGTGTCAGAAAAAGAATTATGCCTTTTTATTCCAAGATTTTGTGGTCCCACGCATCAAGCAGATAGGACCCACCAATCATTTTCTTTTGACAAGTATTCATATGAATCAAATTCATATTCACCTGTAAACGGGGATTGAGCTCCAAAAAGTAATAATCTCCCGTTTCCATACTGTACAAATACTCTACAGTGGCAGCTCCAACATAATTAACCGATTTTGCTAATCTTCTAGCCGCTTGCTCCAGTTTCTTAATTGTGTCTTGTGGAGCTATGGTTATTGGCCCCTCTTCAATAATCTTTGAAAAACAAAAAGTAGTTATTAAATAAATAAAAGATCAAAGACAAAATGATAAAATGAATGGGGTGTATGATTCTCATACTACCTTTTGATGCCGTCTTTGAACACTGCAATCACGGCTATGTAAAGCGGCTACATTGCCATGTTGATCACATAGTAGCTGAACTTCTAGATGCCGGCTCTATTTTTTAAAATAATTAACTTATTATTATTGTACAAAGTTTTGATAAGAAAATAATGGGCGGATAGAATTTAAACAACGTCTCACCTGAGAAGCAACTTTCATAATGAATATAGGGGAACCGGGTACTTCACCTTGAACTTGCTTGAAAAGTGCTTTGACTTCTTCATCGTTATGCACCTAAAGTTTCAATAATGACTTCCATGTTAACAATGAATATGAAGTTGTTGCAATCTTCAAAATGGAGGGAAAGATGTTTGTGAACATTGATGTGGGCATGATTTCACATAATCGGAACAATTTATTATTGTTTTTGAAGTCAAAAGGAATTGCATTGACTATTAAAGGTCAAATTGGAAATAATTTACAAAGTTAAAGAAGCACACCTTTCTTATGCCTTTGCCACCTCCCCCCCATGATGCCTTAATCATAGCCGGATAACCAACAACTTGACAACTAGCAATTGCTTCTTCGGTTGTAGACACACAAGCTTTTCTATATACATCATCTGGGATTGTGACCAAGCAGCTATCCGCAGGAATTTTCACCTAAAAATGTGATTTTTAAGGAACAAGATGTATAAAAATGTACACTTTAAAGAATTTAAAGTAAAAAATATGCAATCTTCAAAGAATAACATGTATGAAGAATGCATTATTAAGAAAATGAAGAATGAAGAAGAGACTTTATAGAATTAGATATTTAAGAAGTGTTTTTAAAAGAATAAGAGATATACAGATGTGATTTTAAAGAATAAGAGGTAAAAAGATCAACGTAAATGTAAAGAATATAAAATATAAAAGAACAGTAAAAAATGGCAAAAATTACATGAGAACCGCTCCATGGAAGTGTTGGCACATCAGCTGCTTGCGCAATTAAAGAAGAGCCGATTTTATCTCCTAAAGCCGCCATGGATAAAGCAGGTGGCCCAAGAAATACAATTCCTTTTGCGTCCAATGCATCTGGTAGTTCAGGGATTTCAGATGCATGACCCCAACCAGGCCAGACAGCATCAACATGTGTTATCTCAGCAGTCTGAAAATTTTTAACACAAATTTATAATTACATTATGTTGATTATTTATGCTTCTAAAGTTTTAACATCAACTCTTTATGATACTTACCGTACATTTTATGTAGCTAATGATTTTTCCTTAAAAAGTAAGCACACTCGTATAAATCTTAAAAATTGATGATAGTTGGTTCGACATTTTTATAACTTTCCATTTTAAACTCTAGTGTTTTTCCTTAAAAATATCAATACATTGATATCAATTTCAAGATTAAAAGATTAACAATAATGTGCATATCCGAGTTAGATTCATGCATATCAAAACAAAGAGTAACGCAAACTTATGTGACGGTTTAAACGTCTACGAATCTTCTACGTTCAAAAAGCATAAGTTATGTAGATAGTTAATTTGCAACAAAAAGCAAGTATTATGGCTCATAAAAATTATTTATTGATGACTATACTGTTTTCATACATATTCAAAAAAAGAAGGTTAACTTGCGGCAAAAAGCAAAGTATGATGGTTCATAAAGTTTAATTCTTAAAGACTATACTGTTTTCATACAATTTCAAGAAAAAACGATGGTTAACTTGCGACAAAAAGCAAAGTATGATGGTTCATAAAGTCAGTTACTTGGTGCCTAAACGAAATTACGATTTCATACCCATAAATAAAACTTACATACCTCTACAATGAGTTGCACATTAGCATAATTATTATTATTTGTACCACCAGGGACTTCAACAAATTGATCAGCAATTCTGATATGCTCAGCATTTATCCTCATATCCTCCGGGGTAGCCATGGCTACCAACAAAATTGCTTTCTCTGAACCAAATGTTTCATAACTCCATGTTCTCACACTTCTTATAAACTTTACAGCTGCCATTCCATTATTTGCAATCAAAATACTATGAATTGGCTTCTTGCCTCCCAGTGCATTACAAAATTCATCAATGGCAGATCTACTTGCAGATGACCTCAATGAAATTGCACCGTTTAAGTTGCCATTACCATAATTAAAGCTTCCATTTACAGTCATCCTTTGAGCTTCTGACATTTTGCCCACTGCCAAATTATCAAAATTTAGACCAGTATTACTTTGACTTTTACAGTCAAACAACCTGTATTTTTATCAAATTTTCGAATTATTCTACATTCCATGAAGCAAATTTGTACATAAACCCTTTACTAGATGGATGCACCTATGCTCTGAATCCTATCTAATCCAGACAGAGACTCGGCTTGAGATTAAAATTTTGTTGGTCAAACAGGCTAGCTTTGACTATCAAAATTCATATAAATTTTCCAGTTACGAGGAAAAAATGGGTAAACCCCATAAAAATATATAATTATTGCAGAAATCAAACATATGGTGCTTATATCAATTTGAATTTTACAATCTCTAAGTTTAATGTTTGAGAGTTTGATGTGGGGTTCGTTCTGGGGTCAGCGATCCAATCTAAAAGTGATCCATGGGATCACAAAGTCAAAGTGCACGTACTGATTTTCAATTCGGTGGATCAACCCTACTCCAAAATATAACTTTTATATAAAAGATATATAATTTAGTCATATGAAGTCGCATCGAATCCTGTTGATCACATAAGAACTTCACTAAACAAATGTAACCCAGCTGAATTCATCAAAGATACTCCAAAAGGAGGCAAAAAGAAATTAAAAAGACTAGCAACAGCAACCAATTCGAAGTTAATCAAACAGCGAACCAAGGCGACATGACATTACACAAGGTTTGATACCCAAGAAAAAGGATTCGATCTTTACACGCTAATTCTTCTTAAAAATACTTAATCATTACTTAAAACCACAAGACTTGCAAAGCCCATTTCTATTAACAGGAAATATTCAAGAAAAGAACCCTACAAGGTACTAAACCCTCAGAAAGTTTCAAAATTGGCAACATTTGGAGTAAGAATATGAGAAAGACTAACCTCAAAGAAGTGGAAGAACAGTTGAATCAATTAACCAATAAAGATTTTGCGTTTTGAGCTGCTTTCAACAGTGAGAATCATAAAGAAACTGTGCAAAAAAAAATTGTAATGGCGCAAATCTGGGAGAGAAGTGAGTAGTTGTATAGAAAGAGGGGTGGAATTAAGTGTGATTTAGTTGGGGGTTTGGTTTGTTTGGTTGGTTTTTGGTGAGGCGCCTTAAAGATACATAAATGAATGAGGAGAAGGATTCAAGAATGGGAGGTGAGTTGTGGCACGTGACATGGACACCCCTAACCCCCTCCTGTCTTTCACATCCACATCTATGTTTCTTTAAGTGTTTGTGTTTTATTTGAAACCTATGATTGAAAGAAGACATGAAATTGAATTGCATTTTTAGAGTCCTCTGAAAAAGAATAAAATATCTTTGTGTGTTTTTTAACAGCATCTTTATAGGAGACAATCATATCAAGATGATGTTCATGTTTTATGCAATTGTCAACTTTCCAAAAGAGGAATAAGTACTTTATTCTAGCTCTTGGTCATTTCAAATCATGTAAATAAAAATTGCTCTTGGATTATATGCATTGATGATTGAATTTACAAGTAACAGAATAATTATGTCAAAGATTCATAGTGAACTTTGGACAAATTGATCTCAAAAAGATTAGGAGATTTTGTGTTAACATACATGAGCTAATCTTTTTCAAATTTAAAATATTCTACCTTGACTTGTTTTGTTAAGATTGAAAGTTGACATTTTATCTTTATGTGATGTATCTATAATACCAACAAGTTAATAAAGTTTAATGGTGAATGGTTTTTTGATTTTATTCAGACAAAAGTTATAGACACCATAGAGTCGTATACATATAGATCAAACATGGTATACCATATATCCATCATTATGTTATAGTCAAGAGTCAAGAAGATTGGTGGTTAAACAAAATAACAAAGATAACGAGACTCCTATTTAATTCGTAAACATTAGTAATGCCGGTAATAGATGGTTATTAACACACCAGAATGTGAGGATGAATTCATAAAGCTTAACAACTTAATGTTTATAAAGCTTAACAAGTTAATAAAGTTTAATAATGAATGGTTTATTGATTTTATTCAGACAAAAGTCATAGGCATCATAGAGTCGTAGACATTCATCAGACACGGTATACCATCCATCAGTATGTCATAGTCAAGAGTCAAGAAGCTTGGTTGTTAAACAAAATAACAAAGATAACAAGACTCCTAATTGATTCATAAACATTAGTGATGCCGGTAATAGGTGGTTATTACTACACTAGAATGTGAGGATCGAGTAAGAATTCATAAAACTTTACAACTTTGCCGGTGTGGGTAGTATTGAGATCTATAGTTAAATAAGGGATAGTAATTATAATTCATTATAATTATTATTATTATATTTTCTTATTTTGAATTATATTTAAAAAGAAAGATAAATGTTACACACCATGTTAATCTCACATCACCACTACGTTGGCCTAACATATTTGGTAAATTCAATATATTTAATGTTAACTTTTAAAGTTTAATACTATAATAACAAAATGTCTTTATATTTTAATAAACTAAACTCTATAACAGGCCATCGAAAGGTTAACTATACTACATAAGCCTTTGCGTGTAAAGTGCAATCTTAATAAATACATGGTTGACTACTACAACTCTTCTTTCACCTGCTAAACGCTATTAACTAGCTACTAAATTTGTCATTTTTCACATTATTCAATAATTAAAACTTCTTTTAACATTAACAAATAAATTTGTTTATTTAATTAAACAAATAAATATGAAAACTTGTCTCGTTCGTTCATTTATGTTCATAAATGTTTGTTTATTGTTCGTTTATATTCATAATGTGCATGTATAGAATGTGTTTATTTGTGTTTAAGATATTGGATTCGCATTATAGTCTATATATTTGTATTTATATATGTGTTCCTTCATTTTTGTAAATAAACATAAATATACACGAAAAACCAATCTTCCAAACAATCGAACTCAAAAGTTTTATCCACTCGTTTATATACTTGGCTAAAGTTAAGCGGACGGACAAAAACACAAAAATCACTTTATCTTCGTTAATTGTTCGACTACAATTAAACGAACAAAGTCCGATATATTTATTCAATAAACATCATAGTTTTATTTGAAATAATTTAATTGATACACATACATGTATATGTCCTCACAAACGCACATGAAGGATTACAAAATATTATCTAATTAGAAAACATATAACTTCAATAACATTTCAACAATTTTTTCTATCAACATATATATAATAACAACATTATTGTATTTTTATTTGCATCTATTAAAAGTAGGGACCATGGTGCTAGCTAGATGAATATATACATATAAAAGTTAGGTATATTGTGTGGCTAAGTGCAGCATTTGAATGGCAGTGTCCTTGACCACCAGTTAGATGACCAAACTCTCCTACTAGTCGCCAAACTAATTAACTGTACCATGAAATCATCCATCTAGAAGTCGTAATAATATTCCTTTTGGTGATGTTTCGATATCAGTCATATTCGATTATAGATTTACGGGAAAAATATGTGTAGCTATTATTATTAACGGTAAGTGTTGTTATGTTCACAAACATTTTATATAAGTAACTGTTAAAATGACTGTAATTGTGACACACCTATGATGAATGTTGCTAGCTAGCAGCATATATCTTATCTCATCTCATATATTAATATATGACTGTTTGTATAAATTTGCTTAGCAGTTCTAAAGCTGTGTTGTATTCATGTTAATCTATTTTGTTTATAGTTTTCTATTATTGTATGTATTTAATTTTTAAACTTACTTCATAATGTACTTTAATTTTAAACTGTTATAACTGTATGTATACAATTTGTTATATATAGCAGCTTACTTTCCGACAATATTTTATTCTCCTCTTAATATTGCTATCAAATTTTATTCAACGACGACTTTATTTTCTCTGATATAGGTTGTTGATTGTGTGTGAATCTATGCTGTTGTAAGTGTCTATTGGAATTGGTTGGATTATTCAAGATCTGAATTAATCTAAATTAAAAACATAACAACGTAATAATTAGTAATAAACGAGCAAAATTGCATGCGCTGTGCTGCATGTTAAAACACTTTCAAATTTACATCTTTAAAACTTAACTTTATAATAAAAAAATTTAAAACTTTAAGTAAACATATTTTATTAGTGTGAAAAAAAAAATTATTTACCCAGATAATACGTAAGAAATATCAAAAAATAAAGTTTGTATAAAAGTAGTTATGAACTTATGATCTTGTCCTCCATTAAATAGAATATATAAGTTGAAACAAGTGTCAAATGTATCCTTAAGAGTTAAAAGATAAAAATCTATATATATATTAAAAGAAAACCATTTTCTGGAAAGTTTCCTTAATTAATTTTCAATTAGCCAATAAGAACCTTTAATTTCTCCAATTTTGAAAAAAAAACTCAATTTTGACTTCTAGATAAAGCAAGATCCGACATTTTCTTTTAAAATGGGTAATTTAACCCGTTTTGTGAAAACACGCGGGTCAAAAAGACCCATCTTCGCAAATAACGTATACGACAGCCTTCTTTCTCAAGCCCTACATTTCGTATTTTTCTTCCGCCGTCCACCATGGTCTTCCCGTCGACAGGTACCTATTTCTTCCCGATCTTCCTCAATCATCCTTTTCTTCTTCTTCATTATTCATTATCTGATAGTTTTGTTGATTTAATTCATTATCTACACGATTTTACAGGGTTGTTGATTTAGGGTAATTTCTTTACACGATTTTACAGGGTTGTTCGAAGCTACAGGTTTGTTCTCGATCTTCCTCAATCATCCTTTTCTTCTTCATCTTCTTCTTCATTATATGATAGTTTCTTCAAAACTTCTCAAATGGCAATCCATATATTCTGCTATTTTTAATCAATACTGTTTTCTTTGCCAATAGGGTTTAGTCTGTTTCTTACTGGTTGATTCATCTACTGGGTTTAACGTGTTTGTGTTTCATCTCAAATAGGTATGAATCTATTTTATAGTGTGTTGTAATATGTACTCCATGTTGCTCTCCATGTTTTTTTCTTCAAAAAGAAATACTTGAATCTGCCCATCTTCAAACCCCATAATGTGTACTTCTTTTATTGATTGAACTATAGAGCAATCTGCAATGTCCATTTAGTTTCTAAGTGAAGTGTCTATTAAATTGAATTAGATTTCATGTTAAATCTTCAATTTAAGATCTTCTGTTAATTCAAGATTCTTGGTTTATTGGGTGTGTGGTGAATTTTAAATGGAAAGTATAGGATTGTATTCCGTTAATTGGTCATACGATAACTCAAACAAAAGAAAAAAATTCAATACAGCAAGTGTAAATTTGTATTCAAATTTGTAGTAGACTATTGAGAAGTGAGAAAATACTAATTCATGATGTTTTTTAAAAGAAAAAAAAGTGTAGTTTGTCTATTTTGTTTTCTAGGAAAACTAGATGTTTCTGTAGTGTGAGTTGGTGTTTCCTTTGCATTCCACTTGGGGATGGGTTTGATAACAATAACATGATGGAATGAAATGGGCATGCCACTGTTATGGTTAGTCAAACCTAACTCTTTAGGTGCACATGGAGGATACCCAAGACTTTTGGGTATCAACTGCATTTTTGAAAATCAGACCCCCTTTTACCAAACATATTCAAACACTATCAAACTCCAACTCTCTAAGGCACTTCTATGTTTTTGTCAATGTTGAGCTTTGAGAGTGATACCGTTGATTTATCTTGTTAAAAGGGTTAGAAGCAAACATGTTCCTACGTTGGAATAGATTGATGGAGTTTTAGTCCTTTTGTGTATTTACTTAAATATTGTAATTTTATATTGTTTTTTCTAATCAACTGATGGAGTTTTGTGAATCTAAATGTTTTAGGTTGTGGACTGTGGAGTTCATAAACTCTGGGAGAGCAACAATATTGGGGTAATATTTACTACTTACTTTTGTTTTCTTAATGGATGATGGACTGAATTCCACACTCACCCACCACAAAAATTCATAGACATCAACCATTTTGCTCGTCATTTATAGTTGAAATTTAAACTGCACGTTTCCTGTTTGATGGTATAATCTAAAGGGTTGCTTCTGATTGCTTTTTTTGTTGTTTTAGGCTTACATGTTTCTACATTTTTGTTTTACTGTTTGATCAAGAGTTCATGTTTTGTCTCTGTATATTAGAAATTTACACTGCACGCTACCTGTTTGATTAAATGCATAATAGAGCTGAACATTCTATTTTCCATCAATTACGAAAGATTAGTAATTCATCGTAGGTTCATGTGCCGTGAAACAATGTTGACGATCACTTTCTTCATTCTTTTATGGTTTGTGTTTGCTACCTCAATTTTGGCATGCCTTTTATTTTGGGTTCAATCGGAGGTGCCAAATTAGTGGGTTTTCCAATAAAATGTGCTAATATTATGTGCTATTATTTCAAGTTAATGCAACAACTCTTTTCTATTTACATACAAGTATGTTCAAAATTATGATTCAATAATAATAAGGGGTCATGGTTTTTTAACATATTGTGGTCATTATGCTCAGGGAAAACAATCTATATATTCAACAGGTGAGCAAATTGCAAACGAATCAAGAGTTATGAGCACCAGCAGTTGATTATTTTACCGATGACCAAACGACAAATTCTGCTTCAGTAACAACCAATCTCTACTTTAATAACAATGGTTTCTTGCTTTAGTTAAACTTTAATAGCAATTGATTATTTACGTTTAATAAGACTATAATAGTTGATTTTATGCTTCAATAGCAATGGATATTATTGCATGCTTACCATTGTCTCTACTTAATAAGTGCATAAGTATAATTGCTTCTATTATGAAATATATAGAATTAATGTGGATGTGTATATGAATTTACTTGTGTAGCTAAATGTTACCCCATGCTTGTGATAGTTGCAAGGTTGCAACATGTTCTTGGGTTTCTTAGATCATGTATACCTTATAGAATTTGAGTCCTAGAACTAAAGTTGATTTGGTTTAATTGTATTGCAAACCTAATTTACTTCAAATTCTAAGTAGAATGATAAGAATTTAAGCAGGGTTTAGCGAATCATTCTTTATAGTTAAATGATTTATCGTTGTAATACATTATTGCATATCATGTATTTTTAGTAGTAACAAATAATATAAATTTGCTTATTATTAATAATTTCCTCATTGATTAAGCTGGTTGTGTTTTTTTTTTTTTGGTTTCATCATAGGCTACAGGTTAATAAACGGTTGTTTTTGTTATAATAACAGATAATGTATATCAAAATTAGCTATGTAGTAACACTATGCAAGTGCTAACCATATGTGTTTGTGTATGAACCTTTTAGAAGGAATTTACCTAACGGGTATATCTACTTAAACATCATTCATCAATGATCTAAGCTAACTTGAAAGAATCATGAAAAAGCGAGGTTGTAATTTGTTACAAACAGAGGAGACGAATAAGAATGCTAAACATGCAAAGGAAGTTCAATATATTCAACCCGATTCCATCACCCCTTCAACTTCTTAGGTTGGAACATGTTATTCTTAAGGTAAGTAAATACTTTATTTTTGGTTCTTTAATTTTACTTATGAACTATATTTATATAAGTTGAATGATTGTGGACAGGTTTGTATTATATCTGCTTTTGGATGAAGTATATCTGATGGATTGAGTTCTATGGGCTGTTATAAACATTTACTCAATGTGAGTTACAAGATACACCCTTCTATAAGTTGATTTCATCATGGTAAGTTCAATCTTGCATCTCCTAATAGTTTTACACATTTGCTTTTTTTATCTTAATTTATTCTGCAATAACTATTGTATGCGCACAAACTTTTTTATAAAATACTTGAGTATAGAAAAAATCCTTGAAATATTATAAATGCTTCCTTTCATTATTCAGAGTTTTGTAGGCTATTATATGCAATAGTCTTTTAAGGGTGACAGTGCATTCTGCTGCTATAGGTAATCAACATAATTTTTTTTTGTTAATATATGTTTGTTAGCTTCAAGCATTATCAGTAATGATATTTGTATGCAATTAAGATTAACAAGGTACTGACATACTATACATGGAGTTTTGGCATCCAAGAAAAGAAAGAAACCGTTGGAACCAAAACACTTGCTCCTATAATTCCTTCTTATTTTCTAACAGCCTTTTCATTTAGATTTCGCTCAAAGTACTATAAATAAATCTTTTTTTTTTGGCATACAAACAACTCACGTTTACTATTGACCTGTTTTGACTTTACACATATTCAATAGACCTATTTCCATTTAAACAGTTTTTTTGAATCTTACATATTTGACCCATTAAACATGTACAACTCAAATTTACCGGTTGAAATTGCCTCCTCAGCCTATTTCTATGTCGATGGGAACTAACTATGTGATTTTGATTTAGGAAGGTGCACATATCCAGAGTCTTACAAGACAGAATTAGTGAAGATTAATATGACCTTGTTACAAGAATAGACATACAAGCAACATATTGCAAAACACACGCACGTTATTGTGGTTTGATCTTAAGTTGTTTTAGTCTTATGTGCAGCTATTTTTTAGTGCTTATGACCTGTTCGTCCATCTTATATATGTGTTTTCATGATATGGTGTTAGTATTATTTTCATGAGACTGGTCATTCGTTGCTGCAGAATTGAACATTGGGCGATTCAATGACAATTGTTTCTTAATTTAATTTTTATATTGTATTTTTTTGTACTTACAAGGTAATTTCTTTAGTCCCCCAACGAGTTACTTTAAATATTCTAGGGGTATACCTGTTTGGTTGCATTATGTGCCGGGATCCGTTTTAAAATGATCCAAGATGTGAAATTGGTTAATGTTGTTATCTAAGTTTTATGAGAAAACTTATTATTTAATTTTAATGTATATCAAGTTTTACTCATTAATGACAAATGAACAAAAGGAGTACATATGAAAAGATTGGTACTGCTGTTATATACGATTATGGTGGTACTGGTAAGGCTTTTCTATGGAAAACCTTATCTGCACGACATAGTTCAGAAGGTCGCATTGTATTGAATGTTGCTTCAAGTGGTATTGCATCTTTATTGCTTATAGAAGGTGCAACTGCATATTTGACTTTGTGCACGTGTTATTGAAGTAAAGATGATTTCTAGAAAGAATATTGGTGTCACATAATATATTCCTAGAATGAAGATGATTCCATCAAATTTAAAAGTTCCAATTAAATTTCAAAGAATAGAATTACCCATCATGGTTTGTTTTGTAATGATTATTAACAAAAGTCAAGGCCAGTCTTTGTCTACTGTTAGGTTCTCAGGCAATCTGTCTTTACACATGCACAATTATACGTTGCACTTTCACGTGTTTAAAGTCGGAGTGGATTAAATGTTCTTTTTTGCGATGACCATGACAATCCGACCGACAAAACAACCATTTTAGTATATAAAGAAGTTCTACAATGAATCTAAAGTGATACTTTTTTATTGGTTTTTTAAAGAATTTGTATATGTGTGTCATTTTTTTATTGTATAAAACTAATTACTTTTTACTTCATGTTTCGTACTTAACACAATTATTAAGTATTTTATTATTCTTTCGTTTAAAAAATTATTACTTAAAATTTAACTTTAAACTACCCGTGCGTGCACGGGTCCCTAAATCTAGTATATATATACTTAAAAATGAAGTGGACGTCACAGGAATTTGATTAAAAGAAATTACTATAAAAAAAGACACGTGATGAGAGAAAACGTAGAGGGAAAACTAAAAATGTATATAGTAGGGAGTGGATCGAACTCATGATTAAGGGAAAGAATAAACATATGCCTTTACCATTTGGGCAACTTTACAAAACATAAAGTAGACGAAACACATTAAATATATAAAAATAGAAGTGTGCATGTTAGCATTTTTCTGTAATGAACAGTAAACGGTGTAGTTTAAGTACGTGCCAATTGTATATATATATATATATTAATATTAATATCAAAGAAGCAATATTTTGGTATAAAATATAAATAATCATGACAACTTGGTGAACAAGTTTATTTCAGTTACACAAATAATTAACTTAATTTAAATGTTTGATACATTAAAATGTAAATTTGTAAATTATATATAACAGTAAAATATATGAAGTTTGATAATGTTTTAGAAGTTTTTCCCTTTAAAAAGTTAGGTAAAGAATTAATTATGATAAATATATATATTTGCCTTTAAATTGTTGTATACCATCATTCATATATAGTTATCTGTTTCAAATAATTGTCATAATTCTATAGGTCTTATTCGTTCAAATAATTTGTTAATTTTAAAAATATATTCTTCTTATTAGTAAGATTATAAATTGAAAGTATATTTTGACGTTTAATTATCTATGTTGTAATACATATTTGACGTTTGGTTTTCAATTTAACAACATTAATTTCCTTGATTAAATCCATTAAAATCTGAGCATTATTAATTTAAACTTTTTCTAGTCTATCTACAGTCTACTACAGCTAGAAATATATAAAGTTTTGCACAAACTAATATATATAATTAATATTACTCAACATAAGTATATGCAAACATAATCAAAATAATACGTATAGACACATGCATTTAACGTTGGTTGGTTTACTTTTGTAGTTGTTTGTAACAAAATGCCGTACGATCATTTGAATATTGGTGGGTCAGAAGGTGGTTGCAAGAGCAGATGAATGCTCGATCATTTATAGTTGGCTTTAGGTACACCCCCAAAGTCGGTACTCAATGAATACAACTTTAACCTCTAAAGAGCAACAGATTCATACGCGGATAATAACAACGTATCCAATTATGTCCTAGCAAGTCATGAGAATAGTAAGATGGAGACACTCACACATTAACTGTAGGTAAAAAGAATGTTTTTAGAAAAACCTCTAACAAAACGTAGAAGTAACAACAACGTATTCAATTGTGTTTTAGGGAAATATAAGAGAGGTAATATGGTAGACAGTCACACATTTATTTAATTTTGCTTTCATAAAAACCTCTAACAAAAAATCGTACGCAAGTAAAAGATCAGCGTAGAATATCACTACTAATTAAGTTGATCCTTTATTAATTAATTTCACAGTCGTATTTACACAACAATTTTTTACCATACACAACAAAAGGTTGTTGCGTGGACCATTATGCCCATGAATTTGTGAATAAGATTAATAGTTAGTGAGTAGGTAAGGGTAAAAAGGTCCTAATTGTTGTGTATGGCAAAAAATTGTTGTGTAAAAATCATTACCCATCTTGAAAGCGATTAATGTGGTTGTTAGGACCTATTTGGTGCAAATATACACTCTTCGAGTACATTTTCCGGAGACTTCACGATGATTCACTATAAAGTTCAAATATAAGCCTTCATGCATAATTCAAGACTAGCATTGTACCCACGTAATGTGACAGTAATATTTAAATTTAGTATTTGATAACATGTTCTTTTCAAGACATAGAAGTATGATGTTCATATAATATGATGATAACAAATAGTTTTAGTTTGATAACATGTATATTTTCTTTCTCTTTTTTCTATTTCGTTTATTTTCTGTTCTCCATAAATTCTTTTATTAATTTTATATTAAATTTTGAGAAGAATATAATTAGAAAAAGTTACTACTTATAAAATATGGTACAATGCATTAAAATAAAGGATGTAAATAACTAATTTGAAACTATTTAAATTTAAGAGATTAAGAAAATAAAGTAAGTTGTGAATAAATTTTATATTATAATTATATGAGCTATTTAAAAATATTTATAAATTAGGGTTATAATTATTGAGGTTTATGAATTGTATTTATATACATTTTCTAGTAATTAAGTTAAAATATTTATCATATTATAGAATATTTAAAATGAAAGCTTTGTTAATGAAAATACTTTTTTATAATTAAGTTAATTTGTATTGACTTGATTTTTTTAAACTATGGAGTCTTTAGTTATTAATATGGAATCTATGAATGTTACTAACTTTATTTAACAGTTACTCCATTTAATATTTTTCATTTAGTTTATATGAATGGTAATTTCAAAATACTTAAAATTTAAAAGTTTAAGAAAAATGTCTAAATACTTTATAATATAGTATAGATAGATATTACTAGGATTAAGCTGACTAAATCTACCTTTTAGACCTGTCTTCGTTAGAAGAAGTCAAGGAAAGTTGTTGGGATCCTTAAAACCAAACATGTTCATGATTAAACTATATCAAATGGTTAAAAATATAATGTAAAATAAAAGAGCTAACAAAGTATTCTCAAAAAGACAGTTTTATGTATGCTAATATCATATATGTACGTATTTGTCAATCAAACAAGTTTCAACTGACAACTATCTTACTATATCATTAGATTTATCATACAGACTTATCGTAATTTCAAGTAAGTCTAATATCATTTTCATTGTAGTAATAGTTTGGTTGAAGTAATAAAAGGGAAGTTGTTAACCATATTGTTACATACTTAGTTTGTATAATAATTACATTTAAAAGTGATCATATTATCTTAAATGAGAAACCATTGAGACTATTTAGAATATATCATGATGTTGTGTGTACAATATAGAATCTCAACCTTGACAATGTGAAAACTTGATGTTTAAACTCTCATTCATATAAACTTTATTTCAACCTAACATGTATTTTATCAAAAGACATCCATGATCACTTCATTATATTAAAAGATCTGGAACTCAATCCTTAAATATTCTATTGATACCCCTTTCAATATATAACTACAAGTTTCCTAGTATATCTTCTATACATCTGGAAGGGATAGTTACAATATTTCAATATATACAAGATATGATATGTGCTATCTATTATATCTCCGCAGTCGAAGCAGGAAGGGGGCGAATGATGAGAATGGATCGAAAATCTTTAAATAAGACCCATGTGATGTGTGTTAAACGTACAAGTTTTAAATTTATAAAATCTGTTTTTATATTAGTAAGACTACAACACAAATAGCAAGAGGACCAAATCATATCGTAGTATAGAAAATAAGTACGGGTGTCGAACACTTAGGGAACATGTATGATTTGATAAAATTATACTAATCTAAATATTAAATTAAATTAACTACTAAAAAGCAATAAAAATAAATAAAATAATAAAAAGGGGTAATTTATGTGAATTTTGCACTTTCAATCAACTAATTACCTCTAATAACCCTAGAAAACACCTAAAACAATGTAAAGAAGCAATAAAGCAACAAACTTGATTGGATTAAAACTATACAATGAAGATCTTCCCTCCCTATATTCAATTTCACCCTTTTCAAGTTAATTAAATTCATGGAATTAAGAGCAATTGATACTAAACATCATGCATCGATTTCTAAAGTGGTTAGAACCTTGATCCAATTATAACCGTCTAATTACACTAATTAATAATCTTTATGGTCAAAAGTGCGATTAAAAAATATAATTAGCCAATAAGTTCGATTACAAGTAAAGCTTTAATCTTAAATGATTGTATGATCAACAAAATGTTAAACTAACACATAAAGATCACTATACGTTGAATCGCATGTGAAAGTTTCAATCTTTATTTCTTTAACCCTATGATTAGTCAATCACTAGTCAAGACTACCTAATGATCATAGATAATCAAGATTCAAGTTTTATAAATAGATTGATCTTCTAATTCATAAAACTCATAATACAAACAACCAAAATAGATTATAGAACATGGATGAACTATGATTAAGAAATACTTGATAATAACATGAATAAAGTATCCAAAAACCATCAATTAATCAAATTTACAAGAGATCATCTCCTCTAGGGAAGAAAAACAAAAGATTAGCCTAGCATGTTCATAATTAAGATCTAGAAATCATTCATAAACAAGAACATAATGAAGAATAATGATAAAACCGTAAAAAGCAGAATGGTGCTAAGTTTGATCTTCACATTAAAGCTCCAAATCCCCAATGGTATGCTCCAAGCTTCTGTGGAATGATTATGGAATGATTATAGGGTGTTTTCTGGAGTTGAGGAAGGTAGAAAGTCGAATTGAAAATCATAATCCCGAATGGAGTTGAAACAAATAAATAGTGCCCCTGCGTCGCGCCGCGATGCACCGTGGTCGCGTCGCGATCTCGATCTCTAGCCCACTTTCTATGCCCGTTTGAATTTCAATAACTGGATTAGTTGACTTTTTTTCTCGTTTTTTCTCTATTTTAGCTCTAATTAACTTCCAACTCCGTATTTTAAACCTGAAAACAATAATTAAGGGTATAAATTACCTTTTTAATATATTTTGCATGATTTTCGGTTAAAAACAAATAGATATCGCGTAAAATACACATCTAAATATCATGATATCACCATGGCAATCCTTTCGTAAAGATATCGGTTATCTGGTAACGCGGGGGGCACGTGTAGAACACTTACATGACCACGTTGAACCTTTTCACGAACAAAGTGTATGTCGAGCTCAATATGCTCTGTTCGTTGGTGTTGAACAGGTTTGCCGGAAAGGTATATTGCACTCACATTATCGCAATAAACTAAAGTAGCATGGTGGAGTGGTTGATGAAGCCAACACGTTTCTGAAACAACATTTGCAACCTCACGATATTCAGCCTCAGCACTGGAGCGAGAGATCGTGGCTTGGTGTTTGGAAGACCACGAAATTAAATTATCCCCGAGATATACACAATAGGCAGAAGTAGAGCGTCTCGTGTCCAGACAACATGCTCAATCGGCGTCGGTATAAGATGTTAAGGAGTTGACTTGAAAAGGTACAATCTATGTGACATAGTCCCCTTGAGATATCGTAGAATCGCTTTAAGGCATTTAAGTGAGACGTTCTCGGATCATGCATGTGTAAAAAAAACCTGTTAAACCGCATATGAGATGTCGGGTCGGGTGGAAGTCAAGTAGTGTATGCACCGGCAAGACTTATGTCATTTGTTGGATCCGTGACCGGAGACCCCGCATTAGCACATAACTTAAGGTTGATATCAACAGGTGTAGCAACTGGATTGCATGAAGACATGCCTGCACGTTCAAGTATTTCGGTGGCGTACTTTTGTTGAGATAGAAAAATATTATAGGTGCTTCGAGTTACCGAAATACCCAATAAGTAGCTCATTGGTCCTAGATCTTTCATAGCGAACTCTTTAGCCAGAATGGACATGAAGTGCAGACGCAAGTCAGGTGAAGATGTAGTCAGGATGATTACATCAACATATAAAAGTATGTATGCAGTGTCGACACCTTGTTTGTAAATAAAAAGCGAGTGATCACACTTGTTATGGTCGAACCCCAATGTTGAAACATAATCGGTGAATCTTTGATACCATGCCCATGGCACTTGCTTGAGGTCGTACAAAGATTTCTTTAATAAGCATACATGATGTGGAAATTGTGGATTTCGAAATCCCATTGGTTAATGCATATAGACTGTCTCATGTAAGTTTCCATGTATGATAGCATTTTCAACGTCCAATTGATGGATTTGCCAAGATTTAGAAAGTGCAATAGTTAGAACAGTCCGTATTGTCGAAGGTCTAACCAATGGACTAAAAGTGTCTCCACAATCAATGCCAACCTGTTGGGACCTGCCATCACAAACTAAACAAGCTTTGTATCGCTTTACAGATCCGTCAGATTTGTTTGATGTCTAAATATCCACATGCATCGAATAATATTCATATCAGGACGACGAGGAACTAACTCTCACGTGTTATTAGAAATAAGGGCATTAAACTCGTCAGTCATGTCATGGCTCCAATTCGAATCATGAATAGCATCTTTGGGATTGCAAGGAATAGGAGAGATAGGTGTGGAGACATTTAGATTGAAAATTTGTTTTCGGTCTAGTGATGCCATCCATGCAACGTGTGGTCATGGTGCGGGTTGGAGGAACGGATTGGTGTCTAACAAAGGGCATGGTAGACGAGAAGTTGGTCGGGATTGACGATCAGGAGAGAGGGATGGCGTTGGGGCGGGGTGTGGGTTAGGTGTAGGTTGTGAGGGTGGTGATGGTGGTGAAGAATCAGATGTAGAGGTGGGAGTAAATTCAAGATTTTATAGGAAGTTCTGGTGTATATCTGAGGAGAGAAAGTCGTAAGAGGGTTTTGGTTTAGACATATTTGCAAATGGGAAGATTGTTTCATCGAAAATGATGTGACGAGAAAGTATAATTTTTCTAGTGGTTATATCATAACATTTGTACCCCCGATGGTTCGTGGGGTAACCAAAAAGATAAAGAGAGGAACGTTTGTCAAGCTTGTGAATGGTGGTAGATGGAAACAGAGGGTAGCATAGGCAACCGAACATATGAAGGTTCTCATAGGAGGGTTGATGATTGTATGGAATTGTGGTAGGTGTGGTATGGTGAAAGAGTTTTGAGGGAAGAATATTAGAGAGATAGGTTGTCATCTGTAAAGCATGGTGCCAAAAGTTAGGTGGTACGGAGGAGTGAGTGTGAAGGGTGCGTATTATATTATTTACAGAACGAATTTTTCTTTCCGCCTTTCCATTTTGATACGATGTATGTAGGCATGAGAAGCGAAAAAGCATGCCATTTAAGTGACAATAATGTTGAAAGGATTGGTTTGCATTCACGTTATCGTATTGAAAACGTTTAATCTGGCAATAAAATTGATTGTGGGTAAGGTTACACAAGTTGAGAAATATGGAGTAGACTTGTGACTTTTGGCCAAGGGGGTAAGTCCATAAAAAATTTGTTTTTTCATCTAAAAACAGAATATAATATCGATGACCAGATGAGCTAACAACCGGTGATGTCCAAAGATCACTATGAATAATATTAAACGGGAAATATGTACAAGAAGTCGAATCATTAAAGGGTAACCGAATATGTTTACCAAAAACACAAGATTGTCGGAATCATTTATTTTGCCACATTTAATGAAAGAACTATTATTTTAAAAATGCAATAAAGAGGATCCTGGATGTCCTATACGGTGATGCCATAGGTCTTAGGATAAAGCCGTAAAAATGGAAGGGTAACGTTGGGTGGACTTTTTGGAGGATGTAAAAGGATATAAATCACCGGCGTTGTTGTTTATAAGCATAGGAATCCGCGTCTAGAAGTCTTTCACAACAAAACCAAAAGGATCAAACTCAATTGTAACATTTTTATCTTTGGTTATACAACGAACGGTTAATTAATTTTTGACAATGTTAGGAACATGAAGAACATTATTAAGTTTTAAAGGAAGGAATGAGCTGGTAGTGTTTGATGACCAATACCTTGAATCGAAGTTTTGGAGTCATCCCCGACAATAATATTAGTATTAATACCATTATTAAAATAAGATGAGATGTTACTTATCGAGTTGGTCATATGAGATGTTGCATCGGCGTCAAGGTACCAATTCAGATCCTGTGTGTTTAGAGCCATGGTATGAAGAGCTTGCTCAATGTCCGTTGTGGAACCAGCCGTAAATGAAGCATATAAAGATGATGGTCTAGGGCCTAGAAGACCTGGAGAGTTGGAGGATGGTGCTAAGGGGTTGGGTTTGTTCCATGGCAGTGTAGGATAGGGACATGGGGGATATGTCTAAGGTTGTGTAGGCCAATTCCACGTAGGGTTGAATCATTGTATTGGTGGAAAAGGAGATGGTGAATGAGATCCACGACCACGTCCTCTAACACAGTCATGACCGCGACCACGATATGTGTTTTGAGACCGAGATGGGGGGCAGTCGGTGGAGTGTTTTGGGGCTGTTTGGTGGTCTCGGGTTGGGTAGGAGTGGTGGCGGTGTGGAGGGCAGTGCCGGATTGCCGGCAGCGGCGCTGGCGGTTGCATGACTGGATTTGCGGTTTTCTTCAAGAATAAGTTTAGATCGTGCTTCATAAAAATCCGGAAGTGGAGTCGTTTGTTGGATGAGCATAGCCACCCTTCCGTAGGCTTCATTTAGACAGGTGATAAGTTATAGGACATGTTGTTGTTCTGAAATAGGTGCCCTAACATTTGCGAGTTGATCACAAATCATCTTGAGTGTTTGGCAATAAGAAGAGACATTGGGAAAATTATCCAAACGAGTGTTAGATAATTTATGCTCGAGGTAGACGGCACGTGAATGTTTGTTGTCTTGATAGATATTAGCAAGGGTGGTCCAAGCTTCAGCTGCTGTTGCATCTGGTTTTATAATTGTGTGTAGCAAATCATTAGAGATCGTGTCATAGATCCATTGGAGGACAATAGCATCGAGTCATGACCATAATTCTTTATCATCAACAGTCTTGGCAGCGGGAGAAGAAGGCGAGGCAGAAAGAATGTGATCAAGTATCTGGAAGGCCCGATAGTGGATCTTGAAGAGTTCCGCCGACGTAGAATTCTAGCTCTTTTCCATCTTTAAGATAACCGGAATGAAGGTGTGAAAGTTTGTAATGGTGATGACAGGATGGAGGGATTTATTTGCATCTTTACCTTCAGCCATGATAAAAGAAAGAAATAAAATATAGATATGGAGAAGAAGGGTGGGTCGGCCGATTAGGGTGCCTAGCTTGATACCATAAACGATTTGGAACTCAATCCTTGAATATTCTATTGATACCTCTTTCAATATATAGTTACAAGTTTTCTAGCATATCTCTTATACATCTGGAAGGGATAATTACAATATTTCAAATATATACAAGATATGATATGTGCTATTTGGTTAGATATAATCATATAAGGCTACCCCAAGATCGCAAGATGGCCAGGATCGTAGTACATGCGGGCACGCGGCTATGACATAACTAATAAATCACAAAACTTTAACTAGTCTAATTATAAACAATACAATGTACCTAGCATGTATTATGGACTTATGGTTATGCGCTATGCAGTCAATAGAGGTGGGATAGCGGTTGGCGGTCCTAGGGGAAATAGCGGTAGAGAATAGCGGTGGGAAATAGCGGAAACGCTAATAGCGCCGCTATTTCCGCTATTTGAGCGCTATTTCCGCTATTTGAGGCAAAATAACGGTCAAATAGCGGTGGGATAGCGGTTTTCACATTTTTTTTTTTTTTGCAGATTATACTTGTTTTCGGTTTACACTCCACGGTAGATTCCCGTAATACTCTTTACTATATTAGTGTACTAATTTTTATACAACGAATTTAATTAATGTTTTATAAATTTAATTATATATACATATATACATATATAAATATATACCGCTATCCCAAATCAAGGACCTTGACCGCTATTTGATTTCCCACCGCAATAACTGCATAGGTTATGCGCATGAGTAGTTAATCACGAATCTTAATAGAACTTACGTGGAGCATTAGGGAATAAGACCATGATTAACACCATCTCAAATCTTTCTCAGCCCAAATGTACATCATCTATCATATCACTTTTTCTTTTTTATCTCTTTCTTACCCAAAACTCAAGTAACACCTAACCTAAACAATTCAAATATTTTATATCTCCTTACTCTCGCTTATATACTCGCAAAAAAAAAGAAATCAACAAGTTAGGATGGATGTGGGAAGCCGAATGCAAACCCAATGATGAGGGGTAGCGGTATTCCAAGCCAACCCAATAGACCCGAGGCGCTCCTGAAACCTTTAGACTTACCACTACGTTCGACCTAAGAAAAGCTTAATTAACTAGAAAGAGAAACGTAAAACAATTATTTTAGAAAGATAAATTAAATATCCTCCTACTTTTTATTCTTACTCTATCCTCCTACTCATCATAAAATAACATATATACTTCACTAATTCTTTTTCCTCATCTACTCACTTGATTTTAACACTTGTCTTGATCACATAAATAAAAAGATAATTAGAAACAAAAGTTGGGATGATTATATCAATGTATGAGAAAGAGAAAGGAGTAAATTTTGAATGTAAAGCAGACCGTGCATAAATTTTAATAGAACAAATTTCGGTCAATCCATGTGACAAAATTAATTCCACCAATTGAATAATTTTATGTTATTTTTATTAATAAAGTTCACCTATTTGTCAACCTCACAGCTTCCTTTTGTGAATATTTACGTTTTTTTTTTGTCCTATGATTCTAATACATAAATACCACATGCATTGAGAAAGTGAAGTGTAATGATTATAGAAAGTCATCATGCTACTTTCGTACTAATTAAAAAACTAACTTTTTTATCTTCTAACTACACTTTGGATTTATTATTGTGTTCTTGAGTTTTTATATTTGATAGAAAGAAAGAGTTTCAAGTAAATTAATATAAAAAAGTTTATGTTTTGGAGTTATTTTAAAGAAGATTGGAAATAATTGGAAGGAAAACTTGTTTAATTTTCTTTTTAAACCTGGAAAGATTTAAAAAGAAAATCTTTATAATTTTTTGTAAATAACAAAATTATGCTTAACGTATTATTGTTTTCTTTCCAACTCATAAACATGAAGAAGTCAAAATTATTGTTATTTCTTTTCTCTTTTTTTTCCTTAATTTTTGTTTCTCTTTTTTTTCTTTCCTTAATGTATCTCGAGAACACAACGCATCAAAGTTATTAGCAGATACTTAGTTGCGTACATATTCTTTCCTTCATTAATTTCCATCAGATTGGTAGTTGACAAATTAAGATATATTGATCATCGTCATTTATAAATTTACAATATAATTAAGAGTTAATAATGGAAAAAACCCTAAACTTTGATATACTTTTTGGTTTAAACTTAAAGTTTATTTTTGAATATTTAAATCTCAAAGTTACAATTTGCTTTGGTTTAAACCTTAAAGTTTATTTTTCAATGGTTTAAACCTCAAAGTTACAATTTGTTTTGGTTTAAACCTTAAAGTTTGCATTTTATTTTGGTTTAAACCTTAAAAAAAAATTAAAATGGTTTAAACCTCTAGTTTATCTGAAAGTGATTTAAACCTCCAAATTTGTTTTGGTTTAAACCTCAAAGTATCATTTTATTTTGATTTAAACATTAATTTTTTTCAAATGATTTAGGCCCTAAAGTTTATCTAAAAATGATTTAAACCTCCAATTTACACTTTATTATGGTTTAAAGCTTTAAGGGTACACTAAAAATTTTGTTAAAAAAACACTTTAATCCCTTAAGTTTTGTTTGCTTTTCAATTCTACCCTTCACTTGATTAAAATAAAATTTTGGATATGAGGGAGACTATAAAGTTGACGATTTGTTATTAATTAATTTTTATTAGTGTTTATATTTAACTAGAAAAAATTTGGGACCAAATCATCCCGAGTTGGGGCCGATTTTAATCGAGTCAAGGCTGAGTAGTGTGAATTTGAGTTAAATACAAACTCGGCCCTTGAACTCTGATATAAAATGTTTAACTTCATAGTCATCCCATTTCAAAATTTTTATTTAAATCAAGTGAAAAGGATAAAATAAAAAAGTAAACAAAACTTAAGGGATTAAAATATTTTTTTTAACAAAAAATTTAGTATAAACTTATAGCTTTAAATCAAAATAAAGTATAAATTTGTTGTTTTATATCATTTTTAGATAAATGGTAGGGTTTAAACCATTTGTAAAAAAAAGTTAAGGTTTAAATAAAAAAAAATGCAAACTTTAAGGTTTAAACCAAAACAAATTTGAAGGTTTAAATCATTTTTAGATAAACGGGAGGCTTAAACCATTTTAAAAAACTTTAAGGTTTAAATTAAAAAAATGCAAACTTTAAGGTTCAAATCAAAACAAATTGTAACTTTGAGGTTTAAACCATTCAAAAATAAACTTGAAGGTTTAAAACAAAAAATATATCAAAGTCTAAGGTTTTTTTCATTATTAACCCTATAATTAAAATATATCATCTAATAATTAATTAAGTTAGTTTAGTTTGGTACAAGATTCGTAAATTAATGATATTTAGGAGTGATTAGATATACTTGATAGGATAACTTAAAAAAATATATATCTTCTAATATATATAAAAGACTAATTTGAAAAAAAATTATTAGATGATCTGAACCCTTTATTTACTAAAAGATTAAATCTTAGCCGTTAATTCCTTTAATTCTAAAATTTTGATTTTGACTTTTTAGAGTCAAACTAATGTAATTTAGTTAAAAATAATTATTAATTAAATCAATGATAAAATAATACAAACTTAGTACGATAGACTATTGATTTAAAAAGTTTGCATTGGGTTTTTATTAAAAATAGTTTACGTGGATAATTCTTTTAATATCTTCATAAGAAATATTATGGATTTTATCAAAATCAAAAAAAAAAAAATACAATAATCAAAATATAAAAATAGAAACCAACTAAACATTCAAACACTTATCCATATATCTAGATTAGGATGAGTCACAAATATGTACCGATTATTATAACATATTTAACCAAATTATTATATTTATTTAAATTTTTAGTTCTATCATTTAAAAAAATTATAATTATTATAATTTTTTTATTATAAAAATAAATATTTGACCTTATTGCTTATAATTATAAATATAATGATCGATAACATGTACAAAAATTTGATCCACGTCGTTTGGTATTTCTTCAATCACGTATGCTCTCTCCTTTCGCGGTGCTTCTATCGCTGATATTCGAATTGATGCCGTTTGTTGTCATTTTTTAACTCTCATTTTCCGCGTTTTATAATTATTTAATATCGTTCATTAGTGTTTAATATTTATTAATTTTCTAAACCATCCCGTGTATTACACGGGCATTTAACGTTTGATATTAGAAAAACAAATAATTTATAGAACTCACGCTACATGCATGGCAACATGATCGATGATCATACGTGGTTGAGGTTGACCGACCTTTCAAATAATTTTCATAAATCAAGTCAAATTAGTTTTTGTTTGACCCTACATACAATTAAGTACAACCACCAATCAGTCCCGGTTCAACCACATACATTTCCACATTAACAAATAAATTTGAGTATCATCTACATGGTTATAAAACTATGTTACTTGTAACCAAAACATCAATTATCTAGCACTTTTAAGGAAGAAGGTTCATCATTTAAAGCATACAAAACATCCTTGATCACACTTGCTTTAACAATGAATCTTCAATCATCTAGCACTGTTAAGTATGAAGGTTCATCATTAATTTAATTAAAGCATATAAAAGGTCCTTTATCTAGAACTTATATGTATGCTGGTTCATCATTGAACTTATAAACATCTTTTATCAGTTTTTGGGCTTCCGAAGGTTGTTTAGTATATTCTTATTTTGTTTTTGAGGAGCTACAGATCGAAAAAGATACGATATGTTATATTCATAGAGTGGAGATCATTAAATAGAAACTTACTTATCTTGATATCTCATAATAGGACATATTTTTTATTATCAATATATTTAACATAGTTTTGGATGTTGTTCTAATGTGTAAATTAAAGGTCATGATTCGCAAACGGTTAAACCAAACAAAAACCACCTCCCACCCGAAGCAGTCAACCTATCTCTCTCACCGCATCCCCCTCTCCCTTAGCGAGTCTTTCTTTGTAACTGTGATCGTAACAATATTGCCATCATGGGATCAATACATAGCAAACGTCAACTTAACCACCACCATCATCGTAAACAATGAATCATGTGTATATTAATTCTAAATCTATTAATGTCAATGTGAGTGGTCCTAAACACAATCGTCATCACCCACTTCCAAACCAACTGCTACATCTGCCATCGATGTGGGTTTTCCATACCTAAAAGACTAGAATCAATGTGTGTGTTCTTCGTGTGTGTGTGTGTGTTGGGGGAGGGGGGGTTGTTCTTAGTGTGCTTGTGTGTTCTTAAGTTTGGTGTGTATCTATTTGTGTTCTTGTTGTGTTTCTGTGTGTTCTTGGCGTATATGTGTGTGGGTATTATGAATGTTGAGATCATTAATTTCGAATAATACGCGAGGTGAAATTTGTGGCCATCAACAACGGAAAGATTTTAATGGAATAACAATATTAATGAAGCATTACTCATCTAATTAAAAAGCGCGACAGTCGATCGACTGATGTCGTGCATTCATTATAGGGTGAAATCACATCGTTAAAGAGTACACATAACAAAAAATCAAAAATCCACCGCATGATTTTATAACAAAGAAACATTACGAAAATCGTATCTATAGAAATAATTATATAAAATGATCTCATTTGACTGTAGAAAGAATCATAAGAGTGAATGGTGTAGATGAATGAAATGCATGTTCATCGTGAGGGAGAAATAAAACGGCAATTATGATAAAGGGGTCTCTTTTCTTAGTTTTGAGAAGGATATTATAGTAACTTTAGATTGCATAAAATCGTAGATGTTGTTTTTGAAAATTTAATTGATTTGATTAACCCTAATTTAGGTATTTAGATATAAATTAGATGTGATTAATGTTTACGCCCCACAAAGTGCTATGCAAAAGAATCAATTGTGGTTATCTATTCTAAATATCATTTTGAAAAATAGCAATATGGTGTAGTTAATATTTGGTGATATAATTTAATGAAGTTGCGGGAAGAAATTGAAAGTAAAGGTACTTGTTTTTAATATTCAGGCGCAATTGTGTTTAATAACTTTATTGCTAACTCTAGTTTAATCTATAAATGATGGTCGAAGATATATATATATATATATATATATATATATATATATATATATATATATATATATATATATATATATATATATATATATATATATGTATTGGTACCGACAGGTTAATTAAAGCTTAGTGAGTTGGATCGATCATTGTATCTCGCAATTTCTTTGAACCACGTCAATAAGATCCTTTCATGAAGCTATTTAGACAATTGCCCGATCCTTTGAAATCTTGAAGCATGGATTTTGATCCATCTCCTTTTAGATTTTGTAATTCTTGGCTCAATGAGGGAAATTTAAGGTGTCTAGTTCAAGAAAGTTGGGTGAATTGCATGGCAAACTGACCATCACAATCTCCCAATTCTCGTATATTATCTAAATTGATTGATACATCTCAAAATTGTATTAGATCTTGGAGAAATGCTAAAAAGATCGATACTATCAAAAGAGAATTGAATGGCCTAGATTTCAAAGCTGATATGGATGTTCTTTAGTCAAGAAGGATTGAGCTAAAAGAAAACGTGTTTGATTTGGAAAAGTTGGAGCTGCTCGATATTCAGCAAAAAACAAACTAGGGTGAATCGGGCTCAAATGGGTAATGAAAATTACAAACATTTTTACAGAATTCTCAACCTAAATCATCAAAGAAATTTTATTCATGGTTCATCTCTAAAGAGACATTGGTGTAGGGATCCGAGGATTTTGGTTAATGTTTTACGCCTATTTTTTCCTCAACTAAAATTTTATGTATTTTTTTAACGTCTTGCTAGTTGTTTCTAAAATATCAATATTGCCGTTCAAAAACAAGCTTGCTAAGTAAATTGATGTTCTTCTTGTAATAAACATTTTTTTAACGACAAAAGTTGCACAACAAAAGTGCTTCTTTATACTTTTAAGTACGCAAAATTTTAAGTACAGCAATAGTTACACAAAATTAAATACCCTCATTAGAATCGGGCTTCGAATTTACGTAATAATTATTGTCTTTTAAAAGACTACCTGTTTAAACATTAATTTATACTTTTAAGCACGCAAATAGATAAAAATAATATCAAATTAATTATTTATAGACAATAATCAAATTGTAAAAATTAACTCCCATTTAAAAAATATATAAATCTTTCTTTAACAAAACAATATGTAAAAATCAACTCCCATTTGGGCCAACAAATACTTCTTAGAGACTATAGTATAGCACTAGAGGTGCATAAAAAAACCGAATATCCGATTTGTACGAAAAAATATCCGAAACCGGTTATTGGAAAAACCGGATTTTTTTTATCCGGTTCGGATATTATTTATCCGGATATTATAATCGGATATTTTTTATATGGGGTGACCGGTTTTTTTACCGGATAAAAAACCGGTTATAAAAAAACCGGAAAAAAAACCAGTTATTATCCGGTCCAAAATATCCTATGGGCTGTTTGTTGCACTAGTCGTTGGAGCCTCTTTGTGACCGTTTTTTCACCAAAAATCACCATTTTTCCACCCCAAACACTTATATATAGTTGGGGTATGTTTTGGGTTGAATCAAGTTGTGCATATCTTCCATATTTTCTTTAACTTTCATAGTTTTTTCACCAAAAATCACCATTTTCATATTTTTTTCAATTTTTAAGTATTTTAATTAATCAAAATTTGAATTTTTCTTTCATATATGTGTTTCTTTATAGTATATATTATAGGAAATGTTGTTAAAAAAACTCAAAAAAAAAAAAATTCAACGAAATCGGTTATAGTAAAAACCGGTTTTTAAAATAACCGGTTATAATATTATCCTATCCGGTTACACCGGTTATCCTATACTATACTAAAAACGGTTACACCGGTTATCCTATACTATACTAAAAACCGGATAATACTATAACCGGTTATTTTAAAAACTGGTTTTTACTATTAAAAAAAAAAACCGAACCGGATAATACTATAACCGGTTATAGTATTATCCGGTAATAGCACTATAAGTCTATAACGGTATAACCTAACAAAAAGAAACATACTTTTTGGGCCTTACTTTTAAGTACGCAAATAGATAAAAATAATATCAAATTAATTATTTATAGACAATAATCATTTTGTAAAAATCAACTCTCATTTAAAAAATATATAAATCTTTCTTTAACAAAACAATATGTAAAAATCAACTCCCATTTGGTCCAAATACTTCTTAGAGGCTATAGTAGACATGGGCCCTGAGGACCGACTGGACCGGTCCTACGAAGACCGCACGAGTCGAGCTGGTCCAAGACCCGTCCAAGACCGAAAGTGATAGAAACGGTCCGAACCGGTCCAAAACGGTCCAAGACCGAACCGGTCCAACGAAGGTCCAAACCGGTCCAAGAGTTCAACGGCTTTTTTTTTTAAAAAAACGGTAAAAAACCGGTCCGAACCGGTCTTAACGGCTTGTTTTTCAACAAAAAAAATCCCGAAAATTTTAAACCCGGAAATGTCTAAACCGAAACTAAAAAAAACCCGGTCCAAACCGAAAACCGGAAAATTTTAAACCGAAACTAAAAAAAACCCGGAAAATACCCGAACGAAAAACGGACCGGTCCAAGACCGAAGTCGGACTGGTCCGGACTTGGACCGATCCGGAAGTGGTCTAGGACCGCCCGAAGACCGAATTTATCGAAATGGTCTTACGCGAAGACCGGTCCGCCGAGGACCGGACCGTCCCAGGACTGACTAGGTCAGGACCGGACCGGACCGGCTGTGGTCCATGACCGATTTTACCCATCACTAGGCTATAGTATAGCACTATAAAGGTAAACCCTTAAAAAAGAAACTTCCTGTTTGGGCCTTATTGGACTAAAGTAGTACTATGCAAATGCAAATGTGTCTTAAAGAATCTTTAGAAACATAGTCCATAGAGTAGTTTACAAATATAAGATACAATCTTTTTTATGCACAACGGCCCAATTTTGTTTGAGGCATAAAATGCTCAATGATGGTGAACTATACTTATAAGCTACAAATAATAGCTCTTCTTGACGTCTCAACTCTCAAGTGTTAATAAGTTGGCCAAATAGTTGGCTCATGTTACGATAAAAAGAAGAAAATATATTCACAAAAGAAAGTTGTACAAAGAGGTATGTGTAGCTAGCCTTTACCGCACTTAAGTTTGATGGACGATTGTAAGTGGTCAAGAAGCTTGGAGCATGAAGGTAATATGTTGTATAAAGTTTGGATGCATAAATTTCTCACTATATGATTATTAAGGGCATCGAGGAGGATAAAAGACATGGAGACAGATGGGGTTGAAGGTTGCTAAACTCTTCGTAATTAGCTAAAAATTCTTTTATTTAATAAGTTCAATTTCAGTCGCTTTCCATTAAACACCCCCCCCCCCCCTTCCCTTCCCCCCAATATAAAAAATATTATAAAATAGAAGCCTAGTATAAAGAGGTATTGTTTTTCTCATAGTCGATAATACATTCTATTTCTCACATAATAATAATAATAATAATAATAAGTATTATTATCATTATTATTATTATTATCATTATTATTGTAATCATAATAATGAAAATAATAATGACAGTTTTTTATTATTATAATTATAATAATAATGGTAAAAATAATAACAATTATTATTGTTATAATAATAATAATAATAATAATAATAATAAGACAAGGAGTATTCATTTTCTTCATTCTCATTGTCACGTCAGTGTCAAATTATTTGTTTCTATCATCACACTTCTAATACTCTAACTTTCACATCTATTATCCTCAATTATATTATCTTTTAGAGTTAATTACAAAGATGGTCCCTGTGGTTTGCGCTAAATTTCACATTTAGTCCTTTAAAATCAAAAATTACACTGGTAGTCCTTATGTTTAACGTTTTGTTTCACTTTTAGTCCTTTAGACTAACTGGTGTTAAAGTTGACCGTTAGTCAAAGGGTAATTTGGTCACTTTCCCACTTATTCTTATAACCAAACATCTTTTTACCTATTTTCTCTTTCTTTATTCTTATTTTACTTTCTAATTATATTTAACAAGAAAATATTATATTTAACCATATTAAATGTATTATTTAGTAAAATAAATTATATAATTATAATTTAATTATTCTGTAACTTAAATTAAGATTTTAATTTATATTTAAACAATTTAAACAAATATATTATGTATGAACTTGTATTTATTGAATATAGGTTTGAAATTCTAAAAAGAACATTCAAAAAATCCACATGAACCCTAAAAATCTGTAAGAAGATCAAAACCTTATTCACTCTAAAATCCAGATAAATCCTTAAACCTTCAAAATCTGAAAACTATATACATTCTCTGTGTATCATGAACTCTCTATATATCATGAACATAAACACAATAGAAATCCTAATCAAGAACAAGATGAAAACCCCAGTAAGTTACTCACGGATCTGACTTTGTTCAAAATGAAAAAGAAAGAACAGAAATAATGAAGGCGACAGTGGTGGTTATCCAGTTCGACGGCGGCGGCGGAGGCGTCCGACGGAGGGATCTATCGGAAAAAAATGAATCTGCCACCTTCAAATTCACAGATCTGAATTTGTTCAAAACAAACGCATCTTGTCGAAGAACAAACTCTAGGATCCAGAATCTATCGAAAACACATTCTAGGATCTGAGAAGAACCTTAGCAAAAACCCTAGATCGGAACACATTCTAGGATCTGCGAAAACCCCATGTAGTTGTAGTGGCGGAGGCGTCCGGCGGAGGGGATCTGCGAAAAACCCTAGATCGGAATGGCAGTGGTGGTTGTGCGACCAAAGGGTGGACGGTTGAGAGATGGAGAGAGAGAGAAGGGGGGTTATAGGCGATGGCGACGGTGACGGCGAGAGATGGCGACGGTGACGGCGAGAGATGGCGACGGCGACGTCGAATCCATCTTAAAAAGGGTGGACGGCGGTGGTGCGACCAAAGGGTGGACGGCGGTGGTGCGACCAAAGGGTGGACGACAGTGGTGGCTTGGTCTTTCAGATAGAAGATAATGAGATATGAGAGGAGGGGGGAGGGTTATAGGAGGAGTTAGAAACCTGGTGTTTGGTAAAAGGTATAGAAGCAAATTAGTGTTTGGAAACTGTTTTAATAGGTATAACTTGTTTGGTAACAAAGATAAAATGGGAAAATGACTAAAATGCCCTTTGACTAACGGTCAACTTTAACACCAGTTAGGCTAAAGGACTAAAAGTGAAACAAAATGTTAACCATAAGGACTATCAGTGTAATTTTCGATTTTAAAGGACTAAATGTGAAATTTGGACAAGAACACAGGGACCATCTTTGTAATTAACTCTATCTTTTATAATTGAGGATAATAGATGTGAAAGTTAGAGTATTAGAAGTGTGATGATAGAAACAAATAATTTGATACTGACGTGATAATGAGAATGAAGAGAATGAATACTCCTTGTCTTATTATTATTATTATTATTATAACAATAATAATTGTTATTATAACAATAATAATTGTTATTATATATATATATATATATATATATATATATATATATATATATATATATATATATATATATATATATATATATATATATATATATATATAGAGAGAGAGAGAGAGAGAGAGAGAGAGAGAGTAAAAAAACTGATTCCATCATGACTACAAACTAACTAGGGGTTAAAGGGGACGGGGGAGATGGTGGTGTATATGGTAGTCATGCACCAACCAGCAATGCACCAGCTGGTTGGATGTGCCCACTCGAATAATCTAAAAGGGCTTTCGTGTAAGATTCCACTTAAAATTAGTCATTCAATATACAATGGACCACTATTCTACAATGACACTTACATTTCATTTTGTTATGCATTTATATATATTGAGAGTTTTAAATGAGAAGAGATATTTAAGTGATAATGAAAAACTTAATCTTAACCTTTTATTTTATTTGATCGAATGGTCTATATTTGTCTCTTCATATTATTCATTACCCAATAATAAATTGTGACGACCATAAATTGCAACAAGTTAACTACGAACATTAGATCTAATAAATCAATATTTAATTGATGGCTATGATTTGTTCTTTAATTTTAATTTAAACATCCATTCTCACAATAACTCTACTATATATATATATATATATATATATATATATATATATATATATATATATATATATATATGTGTGTGTGTGTGTGTGTGTGTGTGTGTGTGTGTGCTAAAGTTCAAACGAGAACTGTTTTTCATACGAGAACCGCTAGAACCAATCTGAGCCGTCCATTTTCCCCTCCTTCAATGTCATCACCCACCCATGAATTCATCACATGCACCCTGTCACACTTGATCATCTCACGCTCTACATCCATAAATTTCACTTATCAAATCAACGACTAAGATTGGTTATCGCAGTTCTCGTACGAAAAACATTTCTCGTTTGTACCGTCAATATATATATTATAAATTTCTAATTGAGACATTGATTCCAACCACCCGTCAATATCTTCGTAGACTATTTATTTTTAAATATATAACAACCACAAAATCATAAATGAGTCATTTAGTCAACCAACCCAATAATGAGGGATTATAATATATATTCAAACAACTTTTTTCAAATTAGCCGAAGTCATGTTCTATTTTGGACCGAGAGTGATTTTTTATTTTATAATATCTTTAATAAGGGTTTTGGGCTACTTCACCACATAATTAATTAGTTTCGAGTTAGAATCTCGGGCCATACGTTATATATACCTTTCGCTTCTCTTACCCATTGTCATATCATTCCTTCTTCCATTTCCTTCTTCTTCCCAAATAAGTGTTATACTTCTTTTTCAAACTCTTCCTATTTTTTTATTATTCTATATTAAAAAATTACACGTGTGTGTGATAGGTTGAAAGGGGGGTGGGGGGGGGGGGGGGGGGGGGAGTGGGGCAGCTTCTAGATCGAGTCTGGAGACCCGAAGACGTTACTCGATTTTCCTACCCGAATAAAGCGTTTTGGTGTTCTTAGCCTTACCCAATGCTACCCAATCCCATCGGATTGAGCATAACGCTTGGTCTCACAAACTTACATGGTATCAGAGCAAGGTCCACTCGTGGTTGGTCAAATGTCACACAGACTCCACGTCACCCATAAGTATCCATGTGTTAAGAGTGAAAAAAAGAACGCCACATGTGAAGGGGCGTGTTGAGTAATATCCCACATTAGACGGAAAATGAGTTTGTAATGTGTTTAATAAACGTAATGAACTAATTAATCCACTCATAACCAATTGGTTTTGAGTTGTAACATCAAATACTTACAATCTAGAATCAAGAAACACCATTTTTCAGGTTGTGCAATCTAAATTACATTCTACAATGATCGTTTCTTGTAGTGATTGTGATATAAGGTTAGAGTATGATTACCTATTATATGTACATAACGTATATCTACATCTTACGTAGTTATATCAGAGAATTCAAATACGATTTATTTATGAAAGAGTTTGCAATAAAGGGAGGGTGATGCAGAAAATCGAATAAGAAGGCTGGATACAATTGGAAAGGTCGCCAAAGAGTGGCCAGATAAAGGTGGGGCCTCACTCTTATACGTTGGAAGTGAGTCCACTTCTACTTAAATGACAGAATTGTCAATGGCGACAAGACGAAGGCGGTTAGGTGAAAAGTTGCCTAATAAATTTTGATTGTTGACATGTTAACCCCTCACTTCACCCTACACATATCATTTTTGGTCCTGTTTTCACTGCACACAATAAATATTTCTGATATTTTGGATTGCAAAAGTACAGAGTTATTTAAAGTATCAATAGGTAAGTAAAAGATTGAGTCCTAGGAAAAAAATTAAACAAAGCCGTTTACAAATATTCATTTGAGGTTTTTAGTTTGTTGTTAGTTAAAGATATCAAAATTAAATTTTATGTACAGGGACATGATTTCTTTTTCTAGAATTACTTAGAAATGAATGTAATCGGTTGTCACATAGGAGATGTCATTTAGATTATAAAATAATAAAAACAAAACAAAAATAAAAACCTAATTCTCTATTTTCATTATTGTAATAAGTTTACCTCGTAGTTAACAACCACTGACACCTTCTATACCAGTGTGACTGTTAGGCCACTTCATTCCCTTCTACAATCCTCCGTATCTTCCTCTCTCTCTCTCTCTCCCCCCTCTCACTCCTCATTGATTGCATAGTTCTCGAGTTATTTTAAAAAGTGGAAGGAAAAAAATGCTAAAAAAAAGAGAGAGAGAGAAACGTGTTGGTCGTGTTCTTGATTTTCTAGGAAGAGAAGGAAAGGGTTTGAAGGGATTAAAAAGAACAATTTTTATCATCTTTGTGTGTTTTCTTACACTTTTGTGATGATCAGAGGCGAAAGTTTCTTCATCGTTTATCTTTTCTTTCCTCCTCTCTCTACACCTTCGCTTTCCTTTAATTAAATACTCGAAAACAAGCTATAAGTCTATAACTATTTCTTTCGACTTTCGACCATCAAATATGTGTTCTACCTTTTTCTTAATTCACCACCTCTATTCTTCATTTGTCCCTTTCTTTACTTTTTAGTGTTTACCTCTTTCATTCCCTTAGACCATCCGCATCCATTCGTGAGGGAGCTTCACGGCCGTGAACACCATCGCCCCATCTTGTGATGGGGTGCTCACAGTCAAGAATAGGATGGTGGTCATGAGGGTGAGAGTTTTTTTTTTTTTTTTTGTTTTTTAAACCATGTGATGAGATGTGATGGATGCAGAGGGTTTATGTGATGAAATGGGAGAATGATGTAGTGCTGATGTGACAGGTAAAAAGTATATGAAATCATATATTGGATGATGATGATCTAAGTTAGGAATTCTCTTGTGTACTTCTATTTGTTTGATTTCGCTTTGAATTTACACTTTTAGATGGTAGTAAGCGGTCGAGACCTTGAAAAAGAAACAGTTGAAGTCATCCAATTCTTGAAATATATTTCAAAAACATTAAATAAGTTAATTGCAGAATGTGTATAAAATTAGTATAACTAAGTCTAAATTTTGAAATGAGATTAAAAAAATACTTTTTTTATTAATTATGTCACATGCATGATATGCAACTTAAGAACGAGGATACCTACATGGCTACATGTAATGCCACATCACATGAAGCATCCTAGGTAGGGCTGTAAACTAGGGGTGTAAACGAGTCAAATCGAGCTTGAGCTCGACAGGGCTCGAGCTTGGCACGAAAATTTATGTTAATCTCGAGCTCGGCTCGATAGCTCGACGAGCTTTCATACTTGAAGCTCGAGCTCGGCTCGACATGGTATATTTTTAGCTCGAGTTCGACTCGAAAAGCTCGAAATAATATAAAAAAGTTAAATTTAAAAACCCTAAATTATTCAAAATATAGTAAAATCTAAAATTAATGATTTTTAGTACTTACTATTCTTAATAGTACATATATAAAGTAGATTAGATTCAATAAGTACTTAATTTTAATATGTTTTAACATTAGCCCATCATATATACATATTACATATATAAATATACATATACTATACAAGGCTCGAAAAGCTCGATAAGGACTCGAGCCGAGTTCTTATAAGCTCAAGCTCGACTCGTTAAATAATTAGAGCTCGTTTTTTGGGCTCGAACTCGAGCTCAAGCTCGATAAAGTTCGACTCGAACGAGCCGAGCTCGAGTTCGAGCTCGAGTTACTCGATAAAAGCTCGACTCGTTTACACCCCTACAGTAA
The DNA here is from genome assembly GCA_947179395.2 of Pulicaria dysenterica. Classification (NCBI taxonomy): domain Eukaryota; kingdom Viridiplantae; phylum Streptophyta; class Magnoliopsida; order Asterales; family Asteraceae; genus Pulicaria; species Pulicaria dysenterica. The sequence goes on from OX359293.1 coordinate 1,503,370, forward strand.
ACGAACAGAACGTTCATGAACCGTTTGTGAAATTGTTCGGCAGGAAGTTCGTTTATGTTTGTTTGTTTAATAAACGAACGAACATGAACAAGATTTTCCGTTCGTTTAATTAAACGAACGAACACGAACAGAGCTCTAGTTCATTCATTTATGTTCGTGAACGTTCGTTTATCCGTTCGTTTATGTTCGTTTATGTTCGTTTATATTTTATATAAAATATATATTTATATTATATGTGTGTGTTTAGATATAGTGTTTATTTGTGTTTAATAATGTTGGATTTGTATTATAGCGTGTGTTCCTTCGTTTACGTTTGTTTATCATTTTAATGAACGAACAAAATTTACACGAACTAACCAATCTTTTAAACAATTGAACACACATGCTCGTTCGTGTTCGTTTATTTGTTCGGCTAAAGTTAAGCAAACGAACACGAACATTTATTTGTTCGGCTAAATAAAATGAACGAATACGAACAAGCCCCGTTCGTGTTCGTTCGGTTCGTTTACAGCCCTAATCCTAGGTGGTGTGTCACATCACCGTTAAAAAACTTAGACCAAATAACGTTAGAAATTTGGGATACAAGAAACTAAATCCATAAAATTTACGACCCAAAAGTAGAATCTATAATTTTGACTTGTTCATATACGTAATTAATACTACTTCCGAAAATAGAAATACCATGATAATTATAATAGAAATTATTATTATTATTATTATTATTATTATTATTATTATTATTATTATTATTATTATTATTATTATTATTATTGAAATACTAATTATTATTATAATTGTTAGTAGTAGTAGAGCAGTAAGTATTAATAAAAAGGATAAAAGTTTAGAGTTGTAGACTAAATATATAATTTTAGGATGGTTTAATAAAAATTGAACTCGATAAAAAAAGTGAAAAAGAAAATTGAAAAACATGGATTTGTACTAGAAACACTTAAGGGGTGTTTGGTTCATTCTTTAATTTTGAGAGGATTGGGATTCATAGGGAGGATTTGCATTTGGGAGGAATTCATTTGGTGGGATTTAAAATCCCACCCCCTTTTTTGGTTCACCTCATCCAAGACAACCACATAAACCTAACACCACCATCAAACCAATCGCCGGCCACCACCTTATCGCCGGCCACCACCTCACCGCTGCCCTTCTCTGCTAACGCCGGCCACCATGCGAACGCCGGCCACCACCTCACCTCCGCACTTCTCTGGTTTGCGAAGGTTGAAGGAAAACGAAGGAAAAATGAAAACGAGGTGGCGGTTCAGCGAACCTAGCTCTGGTTTCAAACCAACCTCATCGCCGCCATGTTTCGAACCTAGCTCATCGCCACCAACGCGATTAGGGTTTTTGGTTCAGCGAAGGAAAACGAAAACGACGGCTAGGGTTCAGATCTGGAACGACGAACGAAAACGTCGGCTAGGGTTCAGATTTGGAACGACAAAAATGTATAGGCGACGGCGGCTACGGTTCAGACGGATCTGAACGACGGTAGGCGACGGGAGGACGGCGGAGACAAAGGGGCGACGGCGGCGGAGGTTTTTTGTTGACCAAGTTTCGCCGGAAAATACGCCGGATGGTCGACGGAGCAAATCCCTCATCTGTGGATTTCAGAATACTAGGGGGTTGGAAGGATTTGGAAATCCCTCATCCATAGGATTTCATGAATTCCTGGGAAATAAAATCTCACCCTCTTTTGCCAAACCAAACACCTCACTCCATGGGATTTGAATTCCGATTCCCCCCAAATCCCTCCAAATCCGCCAACCAAACACCCCTTACATCATCTATCACTAATTTATGGAACTATTTAGAGCTAAATGTCAATGAATCAGTAAATATTTTACTTTGTATGTAACTAAACCTTTTAAGCTCTACACTTTATTATACTCGCACCAAGCCTTAATGAACTATCACAAGAACCTATTTTCAATTACACATAACACCGTTAAAAATTTTATATACAACCTTTTTACAGTTACATTTAAAAATCTCAATTGTAACGTTTTCTAATTTTTTTACAATAGTAATTCAATATCATATATTAAAATATTCAATACTTAAAAAAATATTCACCTTTTCTACGCACATGAAGTACATTCCCAAATCGTTTAAACTGTTTAAATAACATCAGTGTTGAATCAAATCGGAAAATTGTTGACACGCTGGTGCTTTGCCCTTGTTCATACGAGATAGTCCTGAGAATATTCGTAAGCATAAAGCTTAGTGAGCTAACTTAGTACTTACACGTTATACCAGATACCATGTATTCAGGTAATAAGTAAATCACATCAACATCAATAGCGCCACAGAGGTGGATAAGTATCTAGCTGCACATAAATTGTCAAAGCTGCAATAATAAGCGTCCAACAACGCATAAATGTCACATCAACATATCACAGTATGTCATTACACATGAATAGTCATCATAATATAAATAGCAAGTTAGTGAAAGCTCATCTGATCAACAATTAGAAAAATTACAAAGCAATAGTAACTTGTAAGTTAGTTGCGATTACCACGTGAACCTACAAACACGGTTCCACTAAATCAACATTGGGTTTAGATATACTAGACGCTGAAACTAAATATCCCGTCTCAAAATGTACAGCTCACTCCCACCTTTCGATTCATTCATCATAACTAAGTTTTTTATTGTAGTGTAACACGTACGGTTTATGATTTGGTTCTCTAAGTCAAACTGCGAATCTATTAACACTATTTACAATTCCTCATATTCTCCTGAATAGTGATTCATGAATGGCGATTCATGAATCAGGATTCTTGAATTCTGATTCATGAGTTGCGATTCACAAAATATGATTCTTTCACCATCCTTTTTTGCAATTTATTTCCTTTTGATTCATAAATTGCGATTCACAAAATCAATTCCATCATAGTCCTGATTTGCAATTTAGCTCCTTTTGATTCATGAATTGCGATTCAAAAAATACGATTCCCTCACCATCGTGAATTGTAATTTAGCTTCTTTTCGTTCTTAATTGTGATTTTGTTCAAATACTATCGAGAATTGCGATTCATCGCCCCTATCGAATTACGATTGGACTAAAGCCAAATTACAATTCATTCATATATGTGATTTACGATTCAGGCTCCCCCAAGAACAATTGTGATTCCCACATACATAGTCGATTCTATTAGACTCTAATCCTATTCATAACTAGATCATTATATTCCATTTTCATTGCATTAGTTTTCTATCATCGTTTATCAAACCCTTAACATTTAATTTTGTTTTTAATAAGTCTTAATCCTCTTACGATTGAATCTAGTTCTTGGCCCCAAAACCGTGGTTTCAAACATATAAATCAGCCCCCAAAAAATCCATTTAAAACAAAATCAAATCTCAACCAAATGGGGCAAAACCCATATACACTAGATCATTAATACAAGGGGATCATTACATGAAGATTTAGCTACTAAAATGATGAAGCTTCGAGTCCTATTCTTCTCGGCAACAAGAACACACACAACACCTTTAAGACCTTCAAAGGCGGCTACATTATCAATAAGCATATGATTTTGTATCTTAAATGGACATATTTATGCCTTCTTAATTAATCCTTATTTCTAAACACCCCACGTTACACTTAGGTGCTGTTTGTTTTTTAGAGATAAAATGTCTGATGTCTGTTTCCGTCTATTTCCATATCTGCAGAAATAAATGTGAACTAATTGTCTGCAGTCTGCACTAAGAAGATTGTTTGTTTTTTAAACTTAAGAAATTGTCTGAAATAATGCAATGTTACAAAGTAAACTTTTAAATAAACACATGAGAAAATTCATTCATTTTAATACAACTATAAAAAACAACTCAAATTTTAAACATTTGATTTGAGCCATAACTTGAAAACACTTGTTATATATGTATGTGTGTGTGTATATATATATATATATATATATATATATATATATATATATATATATATATATATATATATATATATATATATATATATATATATATATATATATATATATATATATGCATACCTACAATCATACATACATATATATGTCGATGTATATGTAATATATACACATGATAAACACCCACCCACCCACACACAAACACACACGATGTATATGTCGATGTATATGTAA
>OX359293.1:2822500-2992500 GCA_947179395.2 Pulicaria dysenterica
ACATTCATCATACATATTGCACCAATCAAATCAAAATTTCTTATTGCATTATTTTTAATAAAATTCAGTAAAACACTTGCTAGTAAATACTTGTGTACTTATAATTGACTGAAATCTGAATTTTTTTGTTAAATGTTAATTTTTAAAAATCACTATATCAAACAAGATATGACAACCCTTTCCCACTACAAAATGTTACCTTAATTTATTTTAACTATATAAATCAATTAACCCATTTTAAATTTATTTGACAAAAAGGTCACCTACTACTTTTTTAATTCATTTTATATAATTGTTATTTATATTCAGTTTGATTTTAAAAGTCAAGTGTTACACTGACCCTAAACGTTGACTCTAAAGTCAATTGGACCGAATCGTTAGAACTAACATACTTAATTCTTTATTTTAACAATCCTTGCAACAGTTTATAACTATAATACTAACTGTGAAGAGCTTTAAACCTTAGAAGAGAGATGAGAACGGAGAGCGCTTGTGATGTCAAGTGTGTTAAATCCAAACTAAAACATTAAAAAATGAAAAACCAAACTTAATTTAGACAAAATGTAGATCATGGGTCTTTTTACAAAAGAAGCGGACCTATATTGAATAGGTCTAGAAATTCTTAGACCGCGTTTGTTTTACATAATTTCATAATATTTTGCGCGATTTATATTTTAAATCTTATGAAATCCGTTAATATGCTTGTCATTTTAAATGATGGGATTTTGAAATAATCCCAAAGAATCCTTTGCTAATAATAGGATTGTTGAAATGCAAAGGTACCCCCAAAGATATTCCGAAATCCTTAACAATCGCATTTGTGTGTTTTACCATACCGTCCTTTTCTACGTAAAACATAAAGAGACATTTTAATCCTCTAACAAGATATTACCACTTATTCCCATACTCACTAGATCAAGAGATGTGTCAAAATAAAGAGAGAGAATTAGAAAAGAGAATAAGAAAAGAGAATAAGTGGATACGACATATCATGATTTAGTGAATAGGAGAATAAATTCGAAGGAAATATAAATTTTCAAAAATAAAACATACGGGCCCAACTTCTCTCTCTCTCTCTCAACAGCGCCAACCTCCTGTTTCTCTCTATTGTTACCGGTGAAAAATTTCCATCAGCAACAAGATCACCTCCGATAAACTTCGTCCCCTAAGACTATCCGCATCCGTTGTGTGATAGAGCTTGTGAGAGCCCATCACAAGCATGAACACCATCGCCCCCATGTGTGAGGAGCTGCTCACGCTTACACACGTGAGCCGGGTCGTGCGAGTGAGAGAGGAAAGGGGAGAGGTGGTGACCGTTGGGGGTAGCCGTTTGGATTTTTAAAATTTTTTTAATCCATTTATCTCTTATAAATACACATATATTCAACCCTTTTTTTCACACAAAATTTTACTCATCTCATATATTCTCTACATTCATCTTTTCTCTCATCAAAAATATATTTCACAAATGGACAAGGGCAAACAATCGTTCAAAACCCCATGACGGGTTTCAAAGACGGGAAAAGGCACGAGCTCGCAACCGACCTCACCGGATAACATGTTCGGGATGTCATCCCCACGACGGATGTCATCTCACGGGGGAAGCGTTGGATGCGGTGAACAAACGAAAGGAAATTATCAAGAAAAAATACGGGTGGTAGATTTTCCTTTTTTTTAAAATTATGTACTTTTTATTTTTATTTTTTTAAGTTATGTACTTTTTAATTTTTAATATTTGAATTTATATTATTATTTAGTGTTTTTTATAACTATTATGTTTTAATTATATTGTTTTAAAAATTAAATAATGTTAAAAAAAAGAAAGAAAAAGAAAAAAGATGTGAAGGGTGTGATGGATGCAGGGGTTTGTGTGATGTGATGAGAAAATGGTGGAATGCTAATGTGGCGCTGATGTGGCTGTATAAAAAGTGTGATTGATGATGGTAGTCTAACCCAACAGAGCTAGCCTCTCTCTCTCTCTTCATATTACTGGTGACGTCCATTTCGTCCCAACAACATGGACTCTATCTCTCCCCTAAACTAAACAATGTACATACTCTGTTGATTGATTGATGCTTCACTCTCTATTATAGCATAAAATAATAAAAACACAAAAACAACAATAATAACCAATGATTAAGAAAAAATCGAATGTAGCCGTAACCTTTGTTTAAAGGTCACCTTGCATTAAATGCTAATTTCAAGTAGTTTTCTTTATTCATTTTAACAAACTTTAGTTCGTTACAAACAAATTTAAGTAGGCATATTTTCTTATATTTCGATGCACATACCTCTTTACCATACCACACTTTCCTTTCGTAAAACCTCAAACATATGTTCCCTACCTCTATCTTTATCGACTTCGTCCCCTACCCCACCAGTGCCGACCTCCATTTCTCTCCATTATTACCAGCTAAAGCTTATTACTTCTCCATCAGTGAGGAGATCACTTCTCGACTTCGTCCCCTAAACCATGAGTGCCAACCTCTCCCTCTATATACATTGTTATCATCACGTCCCCTTCCGGATTCTCGACTTATTTTTCCCCTAAACTACACAAGGTACAAGCTCTGTTGTTTGTCTCGATTAACTGTTTCTATACTATCCACTGTTGCTATAGACAAAGACGACATCTCCCTCAAGGTCGTCTCAAATATTTCCGAGGCTCCGAACAAAAATAAAAAACAGGCCCTTAAAAATATTAAACTAAATATAAACGTTGAGTAAGAAACTTAAATGTAACGTCGTGATTTTGAAAATTCACATCTTTTTTTTAAAACTTCACAAAGAAATTATTAAACATAATTAAATGCTAACATATAATACGCTAAAACATTATTACTAAATAAAACCACTACTTTATCATGCAGTCAAACCATTATAATAAATTTTAACAGCTACTTAAAATGTTAACCACAAGTTGGTTCATCACTTAATACATAAAAAAAACTCAGTACCTGGCAGCACCCAAGCGACACCTCTAATGCTACTGCACGAGTTCGAGATACATTTTAAGAAACAAATGTCAACTTATGTCTCGTGAGTCCATAATAAGTAAACAAAATCACACTTTAAAATCAATTTTTAATCAAGTTTGTGATAATAAATCCCAACCCATAACTTAATCCACCCGCATGGTCAAGTATCATCTATTAACATATTTAGATACATCACATAACATCATTACCATCTCTAAACATCATTATCATCATTTACATCATTAAGTTCATCATTATAACTCTTGAGCATCGTTAAGCATCACTAGTTATCACAGTTTCCATCGCTCTTAATTAGGTTCTATCAGCACACCTTGTTTACCATCACTACCGCATACCATATATGTGCCCGGCAACCGCTACGGTTTCTAGGTCCGTACGTACCGGCACCACATGCGCGCTCGGCGACCGCTAAGTCCCGTAGTCCGTCCACATTGTCTTAAGTTCAGTACGCCGACCTAGCAAGTCTGATACCAAGCGGGGCGCGACTCCTACTAGTACTCAAACCCGCATGATCCATCCGCTATAGTTACTCGGACGTTAGTCGTTCAAGTGGAAGTACAACCAATGCCCTCATCGCTAGGCTCTCCTTCCACCATCTAGGTTTTATGCATGTTGACCTCATCAGTACTAGAAAACACACTTTTCCTACTGGGCATAATCTTTACATCTTAGGAGTATGTCTACCCCCACCAGCAAATCGTCATATCATCACGGTATAATTATCATTAATTAATATAACGCCCCAAAGTTCGTAAGTTCCTAGATACGAGTTCTTACTAATCAACGTGTTAAGTGTTATGTATACTTAGCAAGTTGCCTTTTTGTACCATGTGGTTTATATGTTTATAAGTTGGAGAGCTAGATCTGCCAATTCAGAAATTTTAAAGAAGTACAAGGACCAGTAGTGCCATTTATGAAAGTATAGATATATATGAAGTCTTATTTGACTCCATTCTAGTCAAACCAACAGAAAGCTTATACACACTCACGTACACACACATAAATCAAGTTTGATTGCTGATTTAGATTGTCAAGTGAAAGTTTGCATCTAATCGGTTTGATAGTGATTCTATAGCAAGAGGTATGTGTTCTTATTGATTTAAAGTGAGTTTAGGTCAAGAAATGGATTCATATGTTGAATCCTTGAGTTTTGTGTTAGTCTTTGATTTAGATGTTGTATGATGATCCAAAATGTTGTAGTATGTGTTAAAGACTGTTGTTTGGTCAGAAATTGTGTTTTGGATCGCTGATAGAGGGTAAAACCTCGAAACCCAGCTGTTGTTCGAACAGAGCAGATGAGTCTGCAGTATGTTAGATTATGTGCAGAGATAGATAACATGTATCATCGTGTCCAATACTATGTGACACTAAAATGATCGCACCGCTGCACACCCAAATAGAACCTTTTGGATTTTACCTTTTGTGTATGACAATAATTAATAGTTTAATTAATTATTGAGAAAGAGAGAAATAATAAAAGTTATTTATTATTTAAAAGGAGAAGTTAATATTTAGTTTAAATATTAACGAGACAAATTAATTAATAGTTATTAATTAATTAGAAAGGTCAAGGGTATTTTCTGTAATTGATTAATAGTTTAATTAAAGCTGGGCTTTAATTAAACGGGCTTGGGGCCTAATAAGGGTTTATTATATAAACCTTATTTACCTCTCATTAATCACATAAGTTAATTACAAGAAACAAAAGAAAACCCTAAGGCTCTCTCCCGCTTCTCTCTTTTCGGCGGCGGCGCTAAAGCCGAGAAGCAACCACCGAGCGACGGTGGTCGGCGGCGACTGTACACATACACGCGGGTCACGGTTATTTGATCCGAGGTTCAATCCTTAGGCGGTCTAGTAGCCAGTTCGAGGCGGTGCAGTAGCGGTGGATAACCTGCAGCTGTCTAGAGGCTTAAAGAAAAAGTTTTGGTTTACATCAAGGTATAACTTTCTAACCCTCTTCCTCTTTTAGTTTCTGTACGAGTTACATGAGATCACTGGAGGGGGTTTTATTCCGCTGTGCATGTTTTTACACCCTACAAAACCCTTCACAGTGCCGACTGTCCTTGCGACCGCAAGCAGTGGTTTAGTGTTTTCATTGTTTTGTCCCTTGCGGTCGTAAGTAGGATTACTTGCGACCGTAAGGCAGTGTTTTCAAGATTTGGTTTTTTAGGACCCTTGCGATCGCATAGGAATTCCTTTGCGATCGTAAGGAAGTAGTTTACGGTCGCATGTGTAATGCTTGCGGTCGCAAGCTGTCTTCCAGAATTCAGATTAGTTGTTTGTGCTGATGTTTGATCAGTGTCTTTACCAACTGAGTTCAGATGTTTGTGTAGTATGGTTTATTGCTTGTAGGCAATAAGAGTGGACGTTTCGGTGATAGAGTATAGCTGGTTAATTGTTGCTAAGGTGAGTGTACTTACCTTTAATCAGATTAGCATATGTATATGCATTAAGTAGCTAGTATATCAATTTTATGCTTGATATATGATTTGATTATGTGAGATTCAGTAGCACTATGTTGCAGTGTTTAGTATGATCAGCATATATTTATATGCACAAGGTGATCAGTATGTTATCCGTGTTGTGGTATGTTTATATAATGAGTTGAGACTATTGTTTAAAGGTACAATAGCACCCAGATGTAGTATTTAGTACAAAGATAGGGGTATATTGAGATCCTTATACCCAAACAGAGTGTCAGGGATTTGATTACGCGCGAGGTGTGATCATACCCTGGACCAGTTAATAGTTTAAACTATTTTGCAGGTGTTCAGCTTGGATGTGAAACATCCCCAGAAGAGTTACTCATGTTTAAAGTCTTTATCTGATCAGTTTGTATGCTCACTAAGCAAAAGCTTACATTTTAGTATGTTGTGTTTGCAGGTAATCAGTTTCCAGCAAGGGTAAGGCCTCAGTGCTTTGCAGAGTTGGATAGCTCCAAGTTTTTAAACAGAGTACTTTTAACACTACTTTTGTGAGACTGTTAGCACTAAAGTGTTGAAAGCTTGTTTTCCGAAAACCTTGTTCTTTTAAAAGTGCTAATTTTAAGTAATAGAGTTTTAAAAGCTATTTTATAAAAATGGTGTTACAACTTGGTATCAGAGCCAAGGTTTAAGAGATTTGGGCACACACGAGTGTGATGTCTGAACTTAAACCGTGGTTTTGAGGTTAAGAGGAGCTATCCCTGGGGCAGTAACCTTGGTGAGCATACGGTTAATAGAAGTTTATGATTTGTTATCAGTTTTACAGATCGAGCATGAGTATCAATGTTTTGCATGTGTAATAGTTATTTGGCTAAGTACTAAATGATAATATGTTTATATGAAATCAGAGAAAAGAAGAATGTTTAACAGATGTAATTAGTTATGCCAGTGACCTAAGCTTGTGAATCGGGGTATTCCATGACGGTATTAAGAACAATTGTGTATAATATGTTCCTCACAAAGCCTGGCCAGTGTATGTAAAGAACATGTGATATGCAGTTGAGCTTAAGATTGCCATGTCAGTACCTTGTAAATCAAGTGAGGGGTGATACGTTACAGTACAGTAAGTGTGAATAAGACAAGAACAAAAAATGAGATAAATGTAGTATTAATAATATTACATACCTTATTATGAGAAACAGAGAAAGTTGTTTGGTAGTATATGTTAAAAATATATGATGATGAGTATATAGTATGTGGTTAGAGTTGATATGAGTCAGATATAGCAGCCTGATGCTAGTATACTTTAGGACATCAGAGATACCTATGTTTTAGAGACAATTCCTATTTTTAAACTGGTAGACCTACGGGTATCCCTTTAGAGGGAGATGTTATAGAAGGATTGCAAGATTTTGAAATCAACTCAGTAAAATAGACAACAGTGATAGAGTAGAGTGAAGTCCTATATGTAAACATTCCAGATTTTAGTAACCAAGTGGTTGAGTAAGTTTTAGAAGGAATGAAAGTTATGTTATCACAGTATGTGGATACAGCCGTATAGGTTATGGTTAAGGCATTAGTAAGAGTTAAAGCTAAGAAAGAACCTGATGTAGGGGAAGATGTGTAAAGATTGTTCAACATGCGAATTACCTCGTTGGAGGGAAAATTAGATAATGGATTATGAATAGTGATGATTAGTAGAGACGGAATTAGGTTCTTAGTACCAGTGAGTATCTGCCAGGGAGAGAAGTTATGTACGCATCAAACTTATTAGTTGAGATAGTGAAAGATTGGTGGACCATGTTATTGTAGAGAAAGTTAGAAGCACAGATTGAGGCTATGACATGGCCTTAGTTTAAAGAATTGTTTAGAGTATAACCGTACTAGAAGCTTGTGTAGATCAGATCACAAAAGAATTTTGAGTTTGATGACAGACAATAGAGTTGGTGAATGACATCAACTAGAAATTGTTAAGAATATGTAGATTTGTTCAGAGTAAGTTGGTATAGAAGTTTTGTAAATACAGTAGTATAGTCTGATGTTAGAAATGATATGGGTGAAGTTTAGCAACAGTCACTTGTAATGAACTGGGCGAGATGATAAGTCTTATACGGAAGAAAGAAAAGTAGTTGAGAGAGCAGAGAATAGTGAACGCAAAGAGAAAGATTAAGCCGGTAATAGTGTTAAGTAATAAGCCGACATTTGTACTACAGCATGGAGGGTTAGGTCCCCCACTCAGATATACAAAGTGTGAAAAGTAGAAGCATGTGACCAAAGTTTGAAATCGTTTACCCTAAGTGTGTTATCAGGTTTTTAGTTTGGACATTATTGTCCTAAGTTATTAGTGACAGAGAGTAAGTCAGTTAACTTTTAGCTTAGTTTTGTTATAACAAGGATCAATACTAGAAAAGCAGATGTGACCTGGTCAAAAGATAGAATGTTCCAATTTATGGTTAAAGAAATAAAGATTGAACATATTATGATAGCAGACAGACACAATAATTGAGATTACTATTCTGAATAGTAAGTGTAAGTAAAAAGTGATAGATATAGAAATTGATCAGTTTCAATTGAGCATATGTTCGTGATGAAAGAATTTTGAACAGTTATTAGTATTGATTAATTGAGTTAATAGCAAGTTCAGGTACTCGGAGATCAGAGAGCAGTGAGGGCTTAGACCCTAAGTGGGGAAGAACTATTGGACAAAGGTAATAGTAAGAGAGTCAGTGTTCCAGTTGCTTGTCAACAAAATGAGAAAGTACTTGATGCTTAATTGTATAGCTTGTCTAGCTTATGTGAAAAAGTGTAGTATAAAAGACAGTCATAGTAGATTTAATAGATACCACCAGTGGTGACTACTCAGATGTATTTCCAAAAGAATTACCAGTAATTCTAGAGTTTTAATAAGTAGAACTTAGTACTAGTATTAGGTCAGGAATAGAACCAAGGAGTTAAAGTATTGTATAAATTGGCCCCTAGAGAAGTAAGAATTGATGATTCAACAGTAATAGTTAACAGATCCATTAGTTCACAGTGGGGCGCATTAATACAGGTAGTCGTAAAGAAATATAGCTAGTCAGAATGTGTATAGATTACAGAGGACACTATAAGGTTACAGACAAGAATCAGTACCCAGCTTAAGAAGTAGATAATAGGTTGGATTAGTTTCAGAGTGTGGAATGGTTTTCAGGAATAGAGTTGTGGTCAGAGTACCGTCAAATAAAGGTCAGAGAGCAGGATAGAGTCAAGGAAGTTCTTAGAATATGACTCCCCACAAGTATGAAGCAATTATTCGACTCAGGATTTGAAACTAGTAGTAGTTGGAAAGTTAATTTAGTAAAAAAAATGCTTTTAGCATCAAGTCAGCTACCCTAAAGATACAGATACCTCAAGTAAGGATGCTAGACATCACTTCAATACTTGATCAAGTTGAAGTAGTACAGAATGAAGCAGTTAGAAAGGGTGATCAGAAGAAAGAATCTATTTAAAGATTAAGGTTCAAGTTTGTCAAGAGATATGAGCAGGAATTACTAGCAGTTAGGAATAGAATGTGATTTAGCAAAGAAGGTTGAGAAATATTTAAATTGTTTACAGGTTAGAGCAGAGTGTCAGAAATTTCATGGAAAGTAACAGTTAGATATAAAATGACAGTATAAGGATTTAGATAGAGATACTCGGTTATTTTTAAGTTCCGGAGTAAATTTCATAAAGATATGAGAATGAAGTTATATCTTAGTACAGTATTCCACCCTTGTAGGGTTGGACAGGGTGAAAGAAATATATCAACACAAAGAGATATGCTCAGAACATGTATAATTGACTTTAGTGACAGTTAAGATACGTATATAAGTTAATGGAGTTACAGTATGATCACAGTTACATTTGATTATTAGCATATCTAGTACTAGATGATGTATGACGGGAAGTATAGAACTCCTAATTGCTGGGACGAGGTCAGTCAAAATGAGAGGACTCATCACTCGATCGAATGTAAAGATAGTACAACAGTTATGGGAGCGGCTTAGAGCGGCTTAAGATAAACAGAACATTTATGTGATAAGAAGGAAGTATTAGTAGAGCTTCAGATTGGAAGCTATGTGTTATTAAAAGTATCATCGTAGATGTGAGTGAACAGATTTAGAAAGAAAGGTAAGTCAGGGTAGTAGTTTATTGGTCCTTTGAGGATTATCTCAAGGATAGGGAGAGTAACATACATGCCAGAAATTATAGTAAAGATGTTTTAGACAGTATAACATGTATAACTACCATTGTAAGTAAGTAACATATGCGTCAGTAGTTATCCAGACGGGACAAGAGATGAGAAATCCAGTGGTAGAGAACAGCCGGTAGCTGTATTTTAGAGAAAGTTGAGAGTTGTGTAGTAGACAGATGCGATAGTAAGGATACGGTAGAAATACGAGAAAGAGTTAGATTACACTTAGGTGTAATTATACTATGTTGTGTATGTTATACTTGATTTATGCTCAGTATGATTTGAAGCACAGTTAATAGTTTTATTGAAAAGAGTTACGAGTTTGTGTAACAAATAGATAAGATTGATAAAGTTACAGTGGAGATACTGAAAGAGATCAGAAACACCAAAGTGTATACATGTTTTATGTATGTTATGTTATTTTATATTCGGTATGTGATAGACCTTCTACGTTAGTAGCGGGTAGATATGTAATATAAGACTATCGTCAGTAAGCTGAGATAACATTCAAAGTTGAGGAGATATAAGACTACCGCTAGTACGCTACGGTAGCATTCAGTATGTTATGATGTTAAGTTTCATGTGTACAGTTGATTTCGGGGACGAAATCGTCCCAAGTGGGGAAGAGTTGTAACGCCCCAAAGTTCGTAAGTTACTAGATACGAGTTCTTACTAATCAACGTGTTAAGTGTTATGTATACTTAGCAAGTTGCCTTTTTGTACCATTTGGTTTATATGTTTATAAGTTGGAGGGCTAGATCTGCCAATTCAGAAATTTTAAAGAAGTACAAGGACCAGTAGTGCCATTTATGAAAGTATAGATATATATGAAGTCTTATTTGACTCCATTTTAGTCAAACCAACAGAAAGCTTATACATACTCACGTACACACACATAAATCAAGTTTGATTGCTGATTTTTATTGTCAAGTGAAAGTTTGCATCTGAAATCGATTTGATAGTGATTCTATAGCAAGAGGTATGTGTTCTTATTGATTTAAAGTGAGTTTAGGTCAAGAAATGGATTCATATGTTGAATCCTTGAGTTTTATGTTAGTCTTTGATTTAGATGTTGTATGATGATCCAAAAGGTTGTAGTATGTGTTAAAGACTGTTGTTTGGTCAGAAATTGTGTTTTGGATCGCTGATAGAGGGTAAAACCTCGAAACCCAGCTGTTGTTCAAACAGAGCAAATGAGTCTGCAGTGCCGACTGTCCTTGCGACCACAAGGGTTATCCCTTGCGATCGCAAGCAGTGGTTTAGTGTTTTCATTGTTTTGTCCCTTGCGGTCGTAAGTAGGATTACTTGCGACCGTAAGGCAGTGTTTTCAAGATTTGGTTGTTTAGGACCGTTGCGATCGCATAGGAATTCCCTTGCGATCGTAAGGAAGTAGTTTAGGACCCTTGCGGTCGCATGTGTAATGCTTGCGGTCGCAAGCTGTCTTCCAGAATTCAGATTAGTTGTTTGTGCTGATGTTTGATCAGTGTCTTTCCCAGCTGAGTTCAGATGTTTGTGTAGTATGGTTTATTGTTTGTAGGCAATAAGAATGGACGTTTTGGTGATAGAGTATAGCTGGTTAATTGCTGCTAAGGTGAGTGTACTTACCTTTAATCATATTAGTATATGTATATGCATTAAGTAGCTAGTATATCAATTTTATGCTTGATATATGATTTGATTATGTGAGATTCAGTAGCACTATGTTGCAGTGTTTAGTATGATCAGCATACATTTATATGCACAAGGTGATCAGTATGTTATCCGTGTTGTGGTATGTTTATGTAATGAGTTGAGACTATTGTTTAAAGGTACAATAGCACCCAGATGTAGTATTCAGTATAGAGATAGAGGTATATTGAGATCCTTATATCCAAACAGAGTGTCAGGGATTTGATTACGCGCGAGGTGTGATCATACCCTGGACCAGTTAATAGTTTAAACAGTTTTGCAGGTGTTCAGCTTGGATGTGAAACATCCCCAGAAGAGTTACTCATGTTTAAAGTCTTTATCTGATCAGTTTGTATGCTCACTAAGCGAAAGGTTACGTTTTAGTATGTTGTGTTTGTAGGTAATCAGTTTCCAGCAAGGGTAAGGCCTCAGTGCTTTGCAGAGTTGGATAGCTCCAAGTTTTTAAACAGAGTACTTTTAACACTACTTTTGTGAGACTGTTAACACTAAAGTGTTGAAAGCTTGTTTTCCGCAAACCTTGTTCTTTTAAAAGTGCTAATTTTAAGTAATAGAGTTTTAAAAGCTATTTTAGAAAAGTGGTGTTACAATTAATTACATCATAAGCATAATTAGAGTACATCATATAACGTCATTAAATAATTAACTAAACACAACGTAAGCAATCTTTAAATATTATTCACACGCGAACATCTTTAAAGGTCATCTTAAAATCGTTAAGTCTTTCGAACATAATTTTATCTTCGTACTTGGTTTTAGAAAATACTGATCGAACTTACCTCAAATCGAGTTATAGCAATTGTCAAAGTCTTCACGGTTTACCGAGCTCATGCGACACCCTACAATTGCATTCCCAATCATGAAACATTGAATGACAATACAAAGAATTGCAAACACTCAAATCACAAAACATGAATCACAAATCACAATGATTTGCGCTTCAACCCAATCGCAATTCTCAATAACAATATTCAGTTACAAATCACCTATCAAACCGGACTCAAGTCAAGTGGCGAATCAACCTTTGAATCTCAATTCATCTCCCAAATCGCAAATACATGATCCACGATTCGTATGAATGAATCTCAAGTTGTCTCCATACAGCCCTATCCAACTTTAATCACTAATCTTCTTCATTTATTTGTTTTAATTCATGGTTCTTACATCAAAATCATCATTAATATGTTACTATGAGATACGAAACATGAATTTAGCATTCTGACATCAGATAGTCAATCAATTTCTTCTTTTGATTCTCCGTTTCGAGCTTACCAAAAATAGTCAAATATTTAGTTCTAGCATACAAGTTTCAACATTCAAACTAGAAGTGGAGATTCAAAAATGTTTATTTACTTACTTATTGTATACAATCTGTAGCAAGAATCCAATGAAATTCCCCTTGAGTTGATCTTCTTTCTTCATAAGTCTCTCTCGGCACACACCACCCTCACGCACGAACGCACACTCTAGCACACATACACATCTTTAAGTTAAAATGAACAACTTTGTAACCCCATTAGTATTTAATTCCCTATTGATTAACAATTAATTAGACTTTACTCTTTTTAAATCCAAATCCTACAAGTTTACACTTTTAACAAAACCACCACAAAACTTAATTTCTTATAAGATATTCACAAAACAACACTAGTGCCCGACCAATTAATTATTTACTTCCAAACGTCACACAAATTAATATACGTAAATACTTCTCATTAAATACATTCACTCGTAATTAATGTCCAAATTTTGCGTCATTACACTACAATTATACGTACATAACTACAACAATAGACGAAATTATACAATTGAAAAGTATAAGTGTGTTTGAGAAGCTAGAAGAATTTCAAAACTCATATATGCCTTTAATAAGTTGAATTTTTGAATTCTACATTTCATAAATGCCTGGGATTTCGTTTTTTCCTCAAAAAAACCGAATAAGGATAAAAGATTGTGATTGCGAATTTTGTTCTTCTTCCAAAACCATGTAACTTCGTCCCAAAGAGTCCAAATGATTTTGTGTGATTTCTTTGCAAACTTGTAATACCCATTTTCGAATAATATATATAGGATGTAATATTACGATTGCAATCAGTATTTATTCAAAAGAGTTTAGTTGGCTATTGACTTCCCTTGATTACTACTAGATACATTTATATATAACTTAGTCTTGGGCTTTACCACACCATAACTTCGAGGATACATATTGGCTATAAAGTTTTAACCAGAGGTTATTGGGCTTAGAGAAGGGTATATCTATATTAATTAGAGCATAGCCCCCCCCCCCCCCCCCCCCCCCCCCTCTCTTATTGTAACAACCAGAGTTTTGTGTGTATGTGTGGTGTTTGCATCGGTTGGAGAAAGAAGTAAGGAAAAAAGTCATTTCTGCATCATCCTTGAAGGAATCAACTAGGAAACTAAAGTATGTAACACTCTTGCTAAACAACCAATTTGTATATAGGATCCTTAAAGTAATCGGGAATTGAGAGTGTTGTGAGGAGTGGAACTGAAAGCAACAAGAAGGTCGAACCCACAAACTAAGAAAATGGTTTATGATGTAGAAATGGAAAGGCGTTACAATTTTTTTCCCAATCGAGCACTAGTAGAAAATCAGGCACCACAAAGAGATTTCCTTTTGAACAATTTCTTGAAAATTTTCAACGAATTTCTCACGGCTTTGAGCCAGAAATTAATCTTTGAACGGGTTTTCCTTGAAACTTTTATCCATAGTCGATTCTGGAATCTGAGAGTAATTTGAGATCGAAACCGGACTTGAGAGAGATTAGACATAGTAGGTGCACAAGTAAATATTGAATCGGGAACAAAAAATAAAGGAGGAGCAAACTCGACTTTAAATCAAATGTGCCACTTCTCCTTGGCAAAGATAAACTTTATCATTCGACTATATCCACCTTTTGAAACAGCCTTTCCCATGGATTTGTTCAACATAAAATGGGGTGTTGTATTGTAGTGGGCCAAAGGATTTTGATAATTTAATATATGATTTCCGCTTAGAGTGTTAATTTCAAATATCTAAGAAATTCTTAGTTTTTACAACAATTAACTCATAATAGATTAATTAAAATAGGCTTAGAGTGTTAAACCATGTAGATTACACATGCAAGAAATATGGGCCTCGCTAATCCATATGCTCTTGATGGCCCCCTTGGCCCCTTTGGCACTTCCTCTAAGACGGCCCTGCTCTCCCTCTCGTCTTTTACTCACGATTGTTGTCGTATTGTTCTTATAGACTAATTAAAAACTGCCTTAGAAAAAATAGACTGTTGAAAACCAAATTGTTGCTACAGATTGTTGATAGATCTATTCTTACTCAATATTGTTGTTACAGATTTTTTTTAAAACTAAAATGTTGCTACAGGTTAAAAAAAGATTATAACCTAATCGATTGTTGGATATAATTTTTCAATTATTGGTTCCCAACTTGTGTTCAGGGCCGGCCCTGGGCCTGGGCCACAAGGGCAGCCGCCCAGGGCCCACCAGTTTTAAGGGCCCACTACCTGTGTTTAGTCTGCATATACATACATATGTTTTAAGCCCAGAAAGAAAACGATTGGGCCCAAGTCGTGCAGCCCAAACATACACTAAAGTAATAAACTAACATGAAAGCCAGGAAGGGGGTGGGCGATGCTGAACATACGCTCGAGGCAAACAAACCGACGGGAGAAATCAAATGATTCGACGCTTCGTCGGTCTCGAGAAATGGAATCTTCGATCGACAATCCTGTGTTACTCGTTAATTGATTGTTTCTTCTTCTGTTCCTCATCGACTATTCGACGATCGACGCCTCACGCTGCAGGCCCTCTGCCCTCGTCGCCTCTGTCGATCGAAAAATACCATTCGTTTGTTTATTGTTCTTGATCGATTGAAGCTGACTATCGATGATGCGACGCATTTGAAAACCCTAACAACTACTCTAGTACTTTGATCGATTGTCATTAATTCGACCGGTATGAAGACTCGAAGAACGAAGTAATGTTGTAATGTGTTAGTAAGTTTCTTAATAAATCTCAGATCCTCAGTTTGTTAATTTCAGATTGTTAATAATTTCAGTTCAACTTTAATAATACATGCTTGATGAACCCTAATAACTTTAACTCTTTATGTTTCTTAATAATTTCAGTTTGTTAATAATTATAGTTTGTTAATTTGTTTTTGGAATAGGAATACAGTTTCTGTTATTATGTGGAGTATGTAAACTGTGAGATGTAGTGTGGTGGTAGACTGGACCAAATCAGAATCAGAATAAGGGAATTCACACTTGGGGCAAATTCTTCAATTAGATGTATTACTTCCTATTTTTTAAGTCTTAGCTTTAAATCTAGAATCCTTCATTAGTGAATATATCATTATTTGTATTTGATTTGAATGTCCAGAATGTGTGAATTGTGATTTGACTCTGTTGGTGCATACATGGTCATACATTTAAAAGTGCACTCCTTGTTTTGATGATGATAAAAATATACACATGTGATACTATTGCTTATCAAAATTATTCATATGTTCATATCTATATTCTTAAAGAAAATTAACAAGCCTCAAATTGATGATCAAGTGAAGTACAAACAAGTAAAAGACTTCAATTCAACAAGAAAAGAAGAAATCAAGATAAATCAACATTCACGGTCGATACCACGGTCGACCGTGAATCAACCGTCGCTGCTCAGCTCACAACTCTTAAATGTTGTTCTTCTTCAAGTCAACCGAACTCGTACTTAACAAGTGAAGATGATATCTTCAAAGCCGATGACGAAGATATCTACAAACAAGAGTTCGAATTATATGAGCTTACAAATAAAATAATTAAATTAGTTTATGTTTTTATAAAATTATTTTTATAAAAACTTTATAAAAATGACAAAGATTTTATAAAACTCAATTGTGTTGGTTGATTAAATCTAAGAATTCCTATTTTAAGCAAATAACAAACACAATCCTACTTTGAAACAATACACCACCATAATTAGCAAAGGAATCTCCCAAAGGGGTAAAATTCCAACATGCTTTGTGTATTGGTTTCCAAACTTCCATATATGTGTTTAAATTCAAACTTTAAGAGTATGGGATCAACCAACCTTTTGAACATATACTTTTCAGTTGATTTTTATGGTAAAAATGAGTTGAGTGTGGTTTTAAATAAAGTCCAACGTCTATATTGCAAAGAACAAGAAAGTTCAAGTACCTCACGGTTTTAGCCACGGTCGACCTTGGATCGACCGTGAGGGTACTGGACAGCTTTTGGACTTTTACCTTTTTCCTTATTTAAACCAACTCAAACCTCATTTTTTAGTATCTCTTGCACAAGCAAAAACACATAACATATATTCTTATCTTGTGAGCTCATATTATTTGATAATTCATCTATCATTCAAGATCAAGAATCAAGCAAGAGCAAAGCTTTCAAAGCTTAAACACTACATCATCTTTCTATATATTTTGTAATAGTGTAAGGATCAACTCTATCCTTTCAAATTAGAGTGAAGTAAGGATCATCTCTAGCCTTTAGAATTAGAGAGAAGTAAGGATCAACTCTAGCCTATAGAATTAGAGTGAAGCAAGGTTATCTTTACCTTACTTGCAAGTTTGAAGTGTTAATTCTTGCAAGTAAAAAAAGAGAAGTGTAAAAGGTTTATCTCTACCTTCAAAGAGAGAAGCTAGTGGAGCAAACTCTTGGTGGGTGAGGCCAAGGAGTGGATGTAGTGCAAGTTTGTTAACACTTGCATGAACCACTATAAATCTTGTCTACTCTTGGTGATATCTCTCTACCCTTACTCTCTTTAAATACTTGCAAATATTTGGTGTGTTGATATAAACTTCTAGATCAATCTTTATAACACCACTTATTAAAATTTGTAAGTGTGAAAAATTGGTAAACTAAGTAAAATAACCTATTCACCCCCCCCCCCCTCTAGGTTCTAACAGACTCTACCATTACTCGTATTTCATTAGTGACTCTGCCATTAGTCGTATTTGATTTGAATGTCAGAATCTGTGAACTGTGATTTGAATCTCCTAATACTCGTATTTTATTAGTGACTCTTCCATACTCGTATATGATTTAACTTTTGTGTTTTAATTTTGTGTGCAAATATGTGATTAAGAGATTTGAGTATTAGATTTGAGTATTTGAATTCAATCTATTATCCGTGGTTTGTGTCTTAGCCTAAATCATGTATCCTAAAAATTATTTATTGAGTAGTCAAAAAAGAAAGAAAAAAAATCAAATTCTTATGCTTTATGTGGAAAAAATAGTTTAGGGACCCTTTTTTAAGTTTTCACCCAGGGCCCTGCTTGTGTTGAATATAATTTTTTAAGTGCTCTATAATGGGTTGATGTTATCTGGATGTTATCATCATTTAATTGTACTACAAGAAACGGGGATTAGGGTTTGAAGGTTGATATTTCGAGGAGTGTTGTTGCATGGTCATGTAGTTGTGCGCTGGTTATCATGGAGTGAACTGATATCGTTATGCCACATATCGGGTGGTTGTTCGTAATGATGTGTTTTATATTCCTGAGAGCTGCTGACTGAGGCAGTCGGTCGGCTTCCGTGCCGAGGGATGCGGATTGTTACTGTCATTGTGTCGCTATTCTCGGCGGTTGTATATCGAGGCTATCGTGGTTGTTTGTGTCCTAATGTTTTGTGTTTCCGATGGTGTGTGGGCTAGTGTATGTACTATAGTCTGGGTACCTTTATGTGCGGTGTGATGGTTATGTGTGGTTCTATGTGTGTAAGAACGCTATTTTGATGAATGAAGATATTATTTTGTTGTTCAAAAAAAAAAGAAACGGGGAAATTTTCGACGGCCAAATCCGTATGAAAACCCCGTTTCAGACGGAATAAGGCTTTAGGAAAAGACGGCCGGTAAACGGGTTCCGACAGATTTCAGACGATATATGAGACGGATTTCCAACGGTCCCGTTTTCCAACGGATTTCAGACGGAAAGAGTTCCGATGGATCTCAGACGTCCCGTTTTCCAATGGATTTTAAACGGGCTAGTTCCGACGGATTTTAGATGGATACATTTCAGACGGCTACATGTCTGTTTTCCGATGTTTCATCATTTAATTAATTGTGTGTTTTTACTTTTTGTTGCAAGACATGGTTCAACTTAGTTTAATCACATGTAAACGTAAAGAATTAATAAGAATTAAAGAATGATATCTGAACAAATGTAATAGGAGTATGTTCTAAAGATGTGCAATTCAATTATGTACGTACTATCTAGATGGGAGATTCCCAGCAGCAGATGATAGAGTGTTTTGACATACTATTCTTAGATCTTATGGGTTGAAAGATCCAAGGCTTGTAATAATATATGTTAATACTTGGTTGACTCTAGATATACAAATAGAGAGTGTTTCCTCGGCCCTTAAAGAAACTTGTGATCACCAAAGAGTTCTTTAATATGAAACATTCCTCCGCCAAGGAGTCTTGGTAAATCATTTTGATTTTAACTGGTTTACGTTTAAGTTTTACGTACATTTTAATAATTAACAGTGTATTAACCAAACATAACTGTTTAAAAATAATTGAAGGGTAGTACTGTCATGTATTGCAGAATCGATCCAAATTCTTTGGCTGATTTAAAAAACAAACATGATTTCATATTTTATCAACCAAACACCTATGAATCTAGCAAAACGCAAATCCTTTGATAGAATACAAATCATACAGAAAAAGTTTGCGAATCAAACACCACCCTTAATTTTTTAGATTTGAGCTCTTTTTTTAGGAAAGGAGGTGAAATCTACACAACTATTGTCCACACACAACAAAACGTTCAATTTAAACATTATATATACCTTTAACTATATGGTTAAAAACATGCATGATAATTAAGTGACAATATGAAGGTCAAATTTGTTGTGTATGAAAAAAAAGTTGTGATTGGTGTCTTAACATAGGGTTTAATAAATGGGCAAAAGTCATCCTTTTGAAGTAATATTCGTACATTTGTAAGTGAGCTACTTTGGTAATATTGTGAATAGACACTTTTTAGCCCCTAAAAAAGATTGGGCGACAAGCAATTCTACATTTTAAAAAAAATTAGTTAGACAAACATTCAATAAGCTTTAAACAGCGATCAATTCATACGATTACAGGGTTAAACTAATATTTATAGATTTTTTTATTAATTTAATAGTTACATGCATTAATTGAATAAACGTACTTTAATATATAAAATTATAAATTTAGTCGATAAAAAAAACAGTAAGGTATAAAAGTAAACGCCATCTCCTTCACGTTTCTTATCTTAATTGAAGATAGAGTGGACCAAAGTGGAGAATGGCAACATGTCATTGCAAAATTCAGTTGTTGTGGGAGACCCCCCCCCAAAGAGAACAGCTAATCTTTGGTACTATATCGTACATGTTATTTACAGAATGATATTCGATATGTCTTTAAATAAATAGTGGACAGAAAAAATATTATTTTTTAATGCAGCAAATATGGTATATATGTAGATATAAACACTAGCAAGTTGGTAGATGATCTAACAACTAGAAGTTAGGGTAAACATCTACACATTATATATATGGGTATCTAGGTAGAACCTCAGTATATGTGATTGTTTTTACCCTCATATAAAATAAGTAAAACTACGTGTGGGCTCATGTCTGTAGGTAAAGATATTTATGCACACATACATTATGTGTAGGTATATATAAATGTCATACTTACACATGTATATGTGTCTAAAACTAATAAATTGTTGTGTAGGTACTGAAATTATTTTTAGTTATAATTTTAGTAAAAAGATTTTGTGTAAGTAATGTTTATTTTTTACCTACACATATACTGTATTTATAGATATGTATGAGTATTTCTGATGCCATGTCATTTTCAAGAAATAGATATGTAACATTATTTATTTTATTTATCTTTACATTTATAAATAAATATTATATGTTGGTAGAATTTTGACGTCAACCCACACATTTTGCATTTATATTGGTAATTTAGGCACACATTTATAAAATTTATCATATCTATAGGTAATTGAATATGGTGTCAATGACAAATTTTAAAGGGAAAATTTCTCTCTCAGTTCAAGTGTATGTAAATTGTTCCACCCACACGTAGTAAATGCTAAACATCATAGAAAATGAATTTTTTATTAAGCACACATATACAAATATGTGTGGATATTTACCTACATATTAAAATGTGTAGCTAAATAATGTGTGAGTAAACACCCTAATTTCTTGTAGTACAAGAATTTACCAGGAAAACTTTAATCTGAATTAGTCACAAAAGAATGGAGTTCCACCGGCTGAAACATAAAAAGCGCCTTTTGCTAGCCTGCAATGAAGGAAAACAAGTTCTTTCGTTTCGCAACTTGCACCGCTTGCGAGACAACCAACAGCATCCAATTGTGTATCCTCTTGACTTTGGTAAGCTTAGATCATCACACAATTGTCTAAGCGAAGCAACCGAAAGACACCCAATGGATCCGAGGAATTGATACATCATTTTCGATGAAGAGAGTAGGCACATCATTATGCTCTTATAATAGAGAAAATGTCAATCCATAATTTTTCTTTTTCAAGGATTGCCGAGGGGCATAAAGACTGATCAAACCAATGCATTTTATAGGATTTGACCCGAAAGCCTTTATAGTTAGGAAACCATCCCCTTTAAGTACATCAAACATTGATAACGATGTTACTTTCCAAATTGATACGAAACCCCATATTTGCCAATGGAGCTAAGATAAGCAAACTCATAACCCGGGTTACTACAAAAACGTCTAACTAGAGAATACAGATGGAATCAAAGGTTACTGTAATGTTAGTAAGTCAAAGTTGAGTTACATATTCTTTTGTATCCAATTATGGTTTAACTGGTTTTCCGCACCTTTAATAATTATAGACAAAAGATTCATTTTATAATATAAGGCTCACCTGATTTAGGGATTATACTGGGTAACAGCTACACGTATCTATCTATCTGAAAACGTCTATTTCTTCCAACTTCCATTGTGATTTGAATCTCATCCATCTAAAACCCAATAATAAATCATTACTTATTAATGATTATAGCCATTGCTCTAATTGAATAAAGTGTCAAGATTTAATTAGGAGTAATCTAATTGGTTGGTTAATGAGAGGGACTCAAAGAAATATCAAGTGAAATGTTTTAAAGTTTTTTTTTTGCTTTGAATAACAATAATTTATTAATATATATTTATTAGAACAAGTGATAAGTGAACACTAATACATTAAATTTTAATGTTTTTTGCACCATATGCACGATCACCCATTGAAACAAACAAAAAAAAGTACATCATTGCATACACTCCACAAATCTATATTGCTATGCATCTTTTATCCTCCACTTTACATCCCCAAATCTTATCACGAAGAATAATTCCTCGTTTACCACATTCTATAAATAATATATTGACATATAGAGATGAAAAACGATAGTGCCAAGATCAACCAATTGAAACTCTACAACTTTTAAAATCTAAACAAACAGTTTAAAATTATATAAATATATATATTGGAAGGTTTAAATGAGAACCTTAAATTAATTGAGAATGGGAGACGCAATCTTAGCCGTCCAATTCCCCCTCTTTCAATGTCATTACGCACCCATGAATTCCTCACATGCACCCTGCCACACTCAATCCCCCCACGCTCTCCATCTATTAATTCCACTTACAAAATGAACGGCTGAGATTTTTTTTTTTTGAACGGCTGAGATTTAGTCTCTCATTCTCACTTAATTTCTCATTCTCACTTGAACATTCCCCTATATATATACTGGGAGGGTTCAAATGAGAACCTTAAATTATTTGAGAATTGGAGACTCAATTCTAGCCGTCTAATTTTCCTTCTTTCAATGTCATTGTCCACTCATGAATTCCTCACATGCACCCTGTCCAACTCTATCCCCTCACGCTCTTCATCCATGAATTGAACTCCACTTACAAAATGAACGGCTGAGATTGAGTATCTCATTCCCAATTAAATTATCATTCTCATTTGAACCATATATATATATATATATATATATATATATATATATATATATATATATATATATATAAAAGTTGTGTTCAATAAAGTCCATATAAAAACATAGTATATATATATATATATATATATATATATATATATATATATATATATATATATATATATATATATATATATATATATATATATGTGTGTGTGTGTGTGTGTGTGTGTCTATATATATATATAGAATTAGGATCATGTAAGAGGGATATATTGGTAAGAGAAGTAAGATGGATTGTAGTGAAGACACGTGCCATTTATAAGTCAAGGGTATTATGGGTAGTTCCTAAATACTTATCTCTCTTTTGCTTAATCATCGGACCCACTATGTATAACCATCTTCCCCCTCCTCTTTAATATCACACACCAGGAACACCAAACCTGATCCAAACCCTAGCGCCTCCTACCTTTTTTCACGACACCTTCACAGACCACCGATCGGCACCACAAAGTCACCAAATACCGCCGCCTCCTAACTTTTTTCACAGCAGCTTCCCAGACCACCGATCGCCGCCCACACAGTCACCAAATAACGCCGCCTCCTATCTTTTTTCACGGAAGCTTCCCAGACCACCGATCGCCGCCCACACAGTCACCAAATACGTCTCGGGTCCTCGATAATGGCACCGGCCCATTCGCCGCCCCTGTTCTCATCGCGTTTTACGGCCTCTGTTCTCACCTAGTTACATGCACCGATGTCTTGTGCGGGCGATTCAAAGTCGCAAGTCGTGTGTTCCATATCGCAGGTCATGAACATTCAACCGACGGAATTCAAACTCCGGCCAAAATGATTGCCATCATCATCGCCGTACAAATCCACCATCAAGATCTATTATTTTCCGATTTGAATAAGCACGAGATAGGGTTTTCAGGTCATCTGTCAGTTGAAGGTTACCACTGAGGTTTGATTTTTTCAAATATCGATTTTAGTTCATCAAAAAATGAGATAGGGAAGAACATTGGAAGTCGGTTTCATCAAGATTTTTAGTTTATCAATTTCGTGTTTTCATCAATTTTGATTCATCAGTTTTTTATATCTTTTTTGGTGTTCTGTTATTTTTTAGATTTTGGTAAAAAGTTTGTTTGTATGTGAATCAAAGTTCTGATGGTGATTAATGGATAATTTTTTTAGTTTTCCAGTTTTAGCAATTAAGTTCTAGTGTTTTTATGCATGATGAATTAAGATTATGACCTGTGAGTTTATGTATGACCTGTGAGTTTTCATCAAGATCTTGGGTTTTTGAATTCATCAAATTTGTGTAATAAAGCTTTATTACCTCTGAGTTTATGTATGATGAATTATAATAGAAAAACGGACTAAATGAATAAATTAATCTTAACAAATAAGGGACTCAAGAAATTGATGAATTATAAGAAAAAAAGACTAAATAAATTAATAAAAAGGGACGAAGATGAATTCTAAAAAAATTGAACGAAACTGTCGCATGACTCAATTTAAATTCTACCAATAATACCCTTATGGCCTCATTAATTATGATCTGGACATCATCAAATTTTGACCAAAATTAATGTGGATTGGATAGAAATCAACGGTTGTGATTCCCTCTTACCTCTCTTACTTCTATTTCCCTCTTAGCATATCTCCACCCTATATATATATATATATATATATATATATATATATATATATATATATATATATATATATATATATATATATATATATGTATGTATATATATGTATATATAAGTTGTGTTCAATAAAGTTCATATAAAAACATAGTATTGAAATTTAGTATTCAATATCATGTGTTTCAATATACAATCACATGTGATTGTAACAACATCACATGTGAATTACGAAAATGTCACTCCGCCCAAAATTTTAAAAAACAATTTGGACCATTGATGGGAGTGATTCAAAGGCTAAAATTTGTCCCTCAAGACTATGGATTAAGTATGGACTATATTGAATATTTCTTATATATATATAGGGTTAGGTTACATATATAACATCTCTTAAACATATAAATTAAAGAACCACCATGGTGATAACACGTGTCATTAGGAAAAAAGGCAAAAATGAAAAAAAATAATAAAAACAAAAAATACAACTCACGCTCCTTAATCCCAGGAAACCAATTTCTTAAAAAAAACTGCCCTCAGCTTTAGATTATCATAACTTATTCGTTTTTAAGAATTTTAGCAAAAAAGTTATATCATTAAATTTAGTTTTTCGTCCTCTTTCACACTAGATTAAGCTTGATATATTTTTGAATTTTTTTTCTTTTGAAAATGCAGATTCTCGAAAATGCAAAAGAGTTTGCTTATATGAACATCGAGAATATGAACACATAACGAAAATGCAAAAAAGTTTAGTTATATGAACATGCACATATATGAACACATCATAAAAATGCAAAAAATTTGGTTATCAGCATTTCAAATTTGTATTTTCAACTGTACATTTTTTTTATTTTAAAATCTGCATATTCAAAATTTGCATTTTCAAAAAAAATTATAAAAATATGAGAAGAGTGGTCTTGATTGAAAGAGGATTAAAAAACTAAAAGATTTGTATAATTTTTTTTGCTTAATTCATAGAACTTAATTAGTTATGAGAAATTAAAATTTTGAGTGGTAAACTTTTTAATGGGGAATTTCTTGAATGGGGGAATTTCTTTAAAGGCGAGAGATTTTCATTTTTGCCCTTTTAGTCATAATTAATATATAATAATTATAATTTTGTCACAATTAATATGAGTCATTGATCAATTTAATCCAAAGGCTCGAAATGGTTTTTTAGGTTCTACGTTTAAGAGGTGGTTCTATATATATATGGGGAGTTCAAATGAGAATGAGAAATTAAATGAGAATTGAAGACTCAATCTCATCCGTTTATTTTGTAAGTGGAATTTATAGATGAAGAGAGTGGGGGATAGAGTGTAGCAGGGTACATGTGATGAATTTATGGGTGGGCAATGACATTGAAGGAAGGGAAATTGGACGGCTGGGATTTAGTCTTTCATTCTCATTCAATTTCGAATTCTTATTTGAGTCTCCCTATATATATATATATATATATATATATATATATATATATATATATATATATATATATATATATATATATATATATATATATAGAGAGAGAGAGAGAGATATATATATATATATAGTAGTATAGTGTCCGCATAATACGGCGGCGGCGAATAGTTTGTGCTTGAGAACATGTCTTGTTTCGATAATGTAAGAGTATTGTATTTGTAGAATATTATAGAAGTTATTTTTTTTTCGATAAAATATTTGTTTCTTTGTTTTCCTCTATTTTCTATTTTATTTATTTCTATTTTTGTCATCAACCTTTTATCCGTTTTAAGGTAATTTTATAAAAACAATAAAACTAAGAAAAAGATATAAAATTATATTTAATGAGTTGTTTAAAACAACTATTACCATAACTTGTTGAGTTAATTAAGAAGAGAATTGATTGGAATATATATTGCTTTGAGTATTTGTACTATTTGCATAACTACATGTACTACTTAAAATTAAAAAGTTTTAAAATTTTTAAAAGAGAGAATGTTAAATGCTTTATAATGTAGTATACATACATACATATATATACATACATACATATATATATATATATATATATATATATATATATATATATATATATATATATATATATATATATATATATATATATATACACACACACTACTACATAAACCATTTAACATTATATCTTCTCTTTGATTTTAAGAGTTCTTAATGTTCAATCAAGATAAAATCTTGACATTCCATTCTATCTAAATTAATCTCACTCACTCAACCTTTAACCATTTTATTTCCTCTCCTAATTTACTTTAACTTGTTATTCATTCAAAATATACTCTCTCACACAAATACAATTATCTACCACCTTCAACATAATTTTCAAAATATTATTAACTTCTCTCTCTTTATTTCATCAATATAAATATTTTTTTTCCATATTTTAGTGTTTTTTAGAATTTATAAATTAATAAAATAGTTATATGTAAATAAAAGAAAATTTGAAAAAATACCGGAAATGTTGTTGTAGAAAACTTTTTCTTGAAAGCGACATGTTGTAAAACAAAAACTATATGTTGCTGCAGCATTGCGTGGGTATGATGCTAGTGTGCGTGTGTGTGTGTGTGTGTCTTTAGGCAAAAGTTCAAACGAGAACTGTTTTTCGTACGAGAACTGCGAGAATAATCTGAGTCGTCCAATTCTCCCTCATTTAATGTCATCACCGACCAATGAATTCATCACATGCACCCTGCCACACTTGATCACCTCACGCTCTACACCCATGAATTTCACTTATCAAATCAACGGCTAAGATTGGTTCTCGCAGTTCTTGTACGAAAAACAATTCTCGTTTGAACCCTCCCATATATATATATATATATATATATATATATATATATATATATGAAAAAGTTCATTTGAGAACCATTTTTATTGCGAGAACCGCGAAACCAATTTGAATCGTCCAATTACTCCTCCTTCAATATCATCACCAACCTAAGATTCTATAATTACATCATATATTTGTTTATTAATTACAGTAATGTTACTATTAGATACTGACCATTGATTTAAAAATTAAATGGTCCAAATTTGGTCTTTGAGACCTATATATATATATATATATATATATATATATATATATATATATATATATATATATACACACACACACACACACACACAATTCTCAAGACCTAGCTAAACGTGTGCCATGTACAGTAACTTTCTTAAATGCGCCGTTATGTATTATATGTGTTTGGCCGAAATGAGTAACAGTTGTGGGTTGGGTGGAATGAGAAGGTGCTTTGTTTCTAAGGAAGAGGTCGAGGGTTCCACTCTCTCCATACTTCGATGTTGAGCAAAATAACTTATATTAATTAAAAACTATGGGTGTTGTTCGGTTGTTTTATTCGGTTTTCGGGTTATTCGGGTACCCAAAGCTCACGTGCCTAAGTATTACCTGCACTCATGGGGAAAGTATCTGTTAGCTAATTAAAGCTAGTGAACATAAAATAGCATAATCAGTAATATAAACATATCACATATCATCAATATATCAAACAGTGCTATCCTAGCATCTCGCGATGCGCTGGCACAACCAGAAAGAAGCATAATCTTGCAGGGTAGCGAGCCCGGCTCAACACTCCTAACTGGGGAAACCAGACACACCAACCGCGCTGGTGGGTGAGCGGGTAGCGGTCCACCATTGCGTTATGAAGTCATCGACTCCATGGGGTACAGCGGGTAACTGATCCCCTAATCGCACGAGGAACATTGGGTTTGCAAGACCCTAAATACCTAACCAGGTACCGTTGACGCTATCATCGACCCGCAGGCCTCAAGGCATCCCAGACCGCAGTCTGGCCTCGATCAAGGACTATATCCAGCCCCCATATCTCAGATCCGTTCATAGACATAAAACTGACCCATTCCGGGCCTCATAGCGCGCATACATATCATATCATAATCATGATTCAATTGTTACGTGTGTCATGCATAAACATAGCATACAGTACGTATCTCAGGCATACAACAGTGTTAATTAAATTTCATGGAATTACTTGTACATACTAATAACATGTAACATGATTATATTAATTCTTATGTTATCCTATACTCACCTGAGAGGCTAGAGGCTATAGTAAACAAATATCGTGATCGTCTCGTTCTTCGGAGTCGTACGGTTTACCTATAAGAGAATACTAATGTTTAGTCACTTCACACAAGTACAAACTAATATAACTAATATGAATATCTTAATGATGCCCTTAGACTATTTAGAACCTTAAACGAGCTTCCCCTACTTCAGTACACGAAAAAATAGCAAAACTGTTGATGTTGCAGAAAAAAGTCCTTCTGCGGCCGTAGGGAAAATCCTCTACGGCCGTAGGAAATCCCTGCGGCCGTAGGGAAAACCTTGTGCGGCCGTAGAAAACTATTTGCAGACAGTGTTCGTTTTTCAGCCCCCTGTTCAGTCCTTATGCATAGCAAACTCAATTTCCAGCATTCCAAATCAATTTCCAGTGATCCCATATCATCTAAGGCATCATAATGATTCTATAAACACACATATAACATAATATATTAAAGAATTCAAGAATGGGATCAATTTCTTCAAGTTTTGACCCATTTGAAGCTATTCATGGAACAAGCTCAAAATCAACATTTAAATTCAAGATAATGATTCCTAAACACTTAGAGATACTATAAGAACAGATTGGAACATAGAAATTTAATTAGGAATGGCTAATTTGAAACTTGCCATTTTGACCTAAAGCTTCAAGAACTCAAGAACATAACTAGCTATGGAAGAAGGAACTTACAAAGATGATGGAGATGAAGACAAGATGATTAAAAGAAGCAGAATACTAGCTTGAATATGTTGGTGGAGTTTGAATTTGGTGATTCCTCCTTCGAGTGTTCATAAACCAAGAGAGTGTTAAGTGGGGGTGTTAGTATACGTTTGTCTGTGTAAAGGAAAAGGGCAGAGACCGACTTTGGTCTCAATAATATCCATAAGGGGTATTTTGTTCCCCTTTTCAACTTACAAGTGAATACCCGTTTACCCGTTTCAACTAACGGGGATATTTCCGGAATTCTTATTCAAAACCGTTTAATATTTTATTAGATTTATCTATTTTCATTAACATATTTAATATCACGATTTCTTAATTATTTTAATAATAGTTCTAATATTTATTAATAAACTCGAGATTTGGAACGTACCGAGGGTATAGACGACTAGGCCCATTGAGGATGTTACATTTAACATAACATACCCTAAATTCAAACGCTATTATGAGATCAATCGATGGTAAAAAAGTGAATCATTTAATTTTAATTTAATAATATTTATGATAAAAAAGATACATAATGACTAATTTATTAACTATTATAATTTATCTTCTTATAACAACGCCAAGAGATAGTGTACAAAAAATTATTCAAAAAAGTAAAAATCTTATTCGGATATACCCGAAACCCGAATCTCGAATTGTATTCCCGCTACCTGAACCAAATTACTTTTGGGTTATCCAAATTACCCGAACTACTAACCCGATAACCGAATAACCGGAACTGAATAACCCGGATTAATTTTTTCGGTTCGGTTTATACGGGTTCAGTTTTTTTCGACACTCCTATCAAAAACTATGGTTTTTTTGCCGGTTACCAATTAGCTTTTATTCCCATGATATAACCTTACAATTCTAAGGAAAAATAATATTTTTTATTACTATAGCACAAAATTCAATAAAAATTGTCTTTTGTGTTTTGTGAGGCACTTTACAAGAGTTTGTAACCTTCAGTTTTTCATTTATTTATTTTACTATTTAAATCTTTTTTTTCTATAAAAATAAACATATATAAATCCTTATATGAGGCTTAATAAGTATTTCAAATATTCTAATAAGGTCGCAATAAGGGAAATAATATATATATATATATATATATATATAT
Organism: Pulicaria dysenterica; assembly: GCA_947179395.2. NCBI lineage: Eukaryota > Viridiplantae > Streptophyta > Magnoliopsida > Asterales > Asteraceae > Pulicaria > Pulicaria dysenterica. The sequence goes on from OX359293.1 coordinate 2,852,358, forward strand.
ATATATATATATATATATATATATATATATATATATATATATATATATATATATATATATATATATATATATATATATATATATATATATATATATATATATTTTAATCACTCATCACAATTAATCTTAATATTATTAAGCTTTAAAGCTGACAATAACACAAATTGTTTTATTATTTTCCTACAAATTTTCTATTAATTAGTTTTTATAATTATTAGTTTAATATGATTTTGGTTTATTGTAGTTTTTAAAGTAGTACTTAAATAACAAATAAGAAATTAAATTTGACGTTATATGAATCATAATTCGAGAACAAAAAGTTCAATTCTTATTATCATTGTTTGCATATTAAACCATATAATTATTGATATTAATCCTTTTATATGTCTAACTCTTATGTTTGTTAAAACATGACATATCATACTTAATTACAATATAGGAGAACTCTAATAATAAGATTTGAAATACTATAAACCCGCTGTAACGCACGGGCGATAAATTACTAGTTATTTTAACAATTATGGTTCGTTTGATATGTTGTTTTTTCTTTTTTCGTTATATGGATAAGGTATGAAGACGTGACTTTGATGATTGATTTATCTGAAGTGAATGAATGTTTGTAACAGAGGTTGTAGTAGTTGTATTTCTGATTAACTATTAAATTGCAATCCATGGTCATATGTCATAACTTATACATGGGCCCCTCCACTTATTGTACAACACGTGTGTTTGTAATTAAATTCTTTCTTTCTGAAAATCAAAAGAAATTTTATATTTGTTTCTGAATTAACGAAATTTGGGTTTTGATTACTTCATACTATCACTATTTATCTTTTTAAACAAGTTGATCAAGAACCAATCAGTATAAATTTAATTTTATTAATAACAAATCAACTGTCCTAGAAATCAACATATACTTAAACAACTAATTTGACTAATTTGTATATTTTTTAGAAAAAATTGTAAAAAATGTAACCCTTTTGTAAACATCTCAACGCATTTCTTTCCAATTGTACAACCATTTTCTAGTAAATGAGAAGAAATTAATATTATACTCACATGATATATATATATATATATATATATATATATATAAGAATGAGACACTTGATCCGGGTATTTATTTGATTTTATCACATAGTCTATATTTGGCCCTTCATTTTATATATTACAGAATCATTTGTGATGGATGAATTGTAACCGTTAGATAAAATAGATTAAAATCTAATGGATGGCTAAGTTTTGTTCTCCAATTTTCACCTAAATACACATTCTTACAATAACACTGCCATATATATATATATATATATATATATATATATATATATATATATATATATATATATATATATATATATATATATATATATATATATATACACACACACAGAAGTTCATACGAGAACCGTTGTTAGCGCGAAAACCAATCTAAGCCATCTAATTCCCCCTCCTTCAATGTCATTGTCCACCCATGAATTCCTCACATGCATCCTGCCACACTCTATCCCTCCACGCTCTCCATCCATGATATTTCCCATATCCAAGGAACGGCTGAGATTGGTTATCGCGGTTCTTGCACTAACAACGGTTCCCGAATGAACCCTCCCATATATATATATATATATATATATATATATATATATATATATATATATATATATATATATATATATATATAGGGGAGGGTTCATATATATATATATATATATATATATATAGGGGAGGGTTCATGCGAGAACCGTAACCGTTGTTAGTGCGAGAACTGCGAGAACCAATCTCAGCCGTTCCTTGGATATGGGAAGTATCATGGATGGAGAGCGTGGAGGGATAGGGTGTGGCAGGGTGCATGTTAGGAATTCATGGGTGGGCAATGACATTGAAGGAGGGGGAATTGGACGGCTTAGATTGGTTCTCGCGATTCTCGCGCTAACAACGGTTCTCGCATGAACTTTTATCTATCTATATATATATATATTTATATATAGGAAGAAGTTCCATTGAGAACCATTTTTAGTGCGAGAACCAATCTAAGCCGTCCAATTCCCCCATCTTTCAATGTCATTGCCCACCCATGAATTCCTCACATACACCATGCCACACTTGATCCCCCTACGCTCTCCATCCATGAATTCCATTTATCAAATCAACGGCTAAGATTGGTTCTCGCGGTTCTCGCATTAAAATCGGTTCTCAATGGAACACTCCCCTATATATATATATATATGTATGATGTATGTATGTATTACAACCATTAATTGATGACTAGGATATATTCTCTCATTCTCACCTAGGATCAATATAGGTCATATGTTTAAATATAGATTACAAAGACCAAATCTTGGCCATTAGATTATTTAAATCAGTGGTCAAATTTAATAATGGTATTATTTTAATTAATTAAACAATTATAAGATGTAATTATAGAATGATGAGTATTATGGGAATCTCACATCCTAAAAATCACGCCCCTTCCTTTTTTTTCCCTCTAAGAAAACGATAACTTTTCAAGCCAAAATGATAACATTTTTCAAGTTAAAAATGATAACATTTTTCAGTTGAAAATGATAATTTTTCCAGATGAAAATAATAACAAGAAACAACATTCAAATTGATAACATTATCCAGAATAAAATGATAAAAATAGACTTCTTCCAGATAAAAATGATAACTTTCAGCTGAAAATGATATAAATACATATGTTTCTAGATAAAAATGATAAGAATTTCCAGTTGAAAACGATAATAATTTCCAATCGAAAATGATAACATGTTCTAGATGAAAATGATAACAATATACAACGTTCGAAATGATAACATTATCTAAATAAAAATGATTAAAATAGACCTTTCCAGCCGAAAATGATAAAAAGTCACATGGTTCAAAATAATAACATCTTGGTATCATTTTCAGATGGTTTGCATATTTAATATAAAATTTTCAGTAAAATATGTAAAGAGTGATTTTATTTGAAAGATGATTGGTATATTTTTTTTACTCAAATTCTCAAATTTGAAATAGTTATAACAATTTACAGATTTAAGAGGTAAATAATAAATAGAGTTAATTACTGAAATGGTTCCTGAACTTTGTCAAAAATATCTGATTTAGTCCCTAAACTTTAAAAGTTTCGTAGATGGTCTCTACTGTAGCAATTAAGTCCCATGGACAGTCCCTGGAGCTAACACCCGTTAACTTTCACCGTTAAACTCCTTTCGAGGAGGGGTATTTATGTCTTTTTGCACTATAAGGATCATATCAATAATAAACCACAGGGACCATTTTAGTGACTTTTGGCCAACCACAGGGACCATTTCAGTAATTAACTCTTTTTCTTATAATATATATTTCTTAAATTTCTTTTGTTTTCTTTTTTTAATTTCCTTTATAGTTTTTTTCATTTATTTTTGTTGTTATTTCTTATGTTGTTATTTTTTTAATATTAATTAAATAAATATTACCAAACATCCTAGGAATTCTCTTTTTTATTTTTCATTGTTTTTTTATCTCTTTGTGAGAATTCTTTTTATTTTTTTTCTTTTATACTTTTAAGTACTATTTTAAGAATTTATTTTCTTGCCTTGATTATTATTTTTTTATTTTGTTATATTTTACTATTCTAAATCGTTTTTCTACTTGACCATTATTTTGTTATATGTTTTTATATATGGTTAAAATTGTTTAACACAAAGAACACTTTTCTAATGTTTTATTATGGCATACAATTATGTTTCTAAAAGAGTTTTACATGTGTAAAATTTTGGAACAAATATGGACATAATAAAACATTTTTGTAAACAAATAGGCATATATACCTATTTATGTTTACAAAAACGTTTTATTATGTCCATATTTGTTCCAAAATTTTACACATGTAAAACTCTTTTAGAAACATAATTGGTATATATGAACACTAAAAAAACTCTATATGCCATAATAAAACATTAGGAAAATGTTTTTTGTGTTAAACAATTTTAACCATATAATAAAAACATATAACAAAATAATGTTCAAGTAAAAAAATGATTTAAAATAGTAAAATATAACAAAATAAAAAAATAATAATCAAGTCAAGAAAATGAATTCTTAAAATAGTTCTTAAAAGTATAAAAGAAAAAAAAATAAAAAGAATTCAAACAAAGAGATACAAAAAAGCAATGAAATTAGGCGTGTGCGTGTGTTTGTGAACTTTCAATTCCTTTTTTGCCCTTTTAGATGAATGACTAGGATTTGAACTTTGAGATTTATGTTTAAGGGTGATTCTATATAGAATATAACCCTTTGTATATGTTTAATACCATTAATGACTTATTAATATGGGTATTTTGGTTATTTATATATTTATCTATATAAAATTATATATACATGTGTGTGTGTGTAAATCTATACTACATTATAAAGAATTTAAATCTTTTTGCTTAAACTCTTAAATTTTAAGTGTTTGAAATTAATAAATTACCCTCATATAAACTAAATGGAAACTACAAATGGGGACACTTCCCTGTCTCTCCAAAGTGGGTTCGAATTGCTTGATGGCGGGTTTTCAACCACCCCTCGTTATTTGGCTTTAACCAAGGTTCGAGCACCACACTTTCACTCTATGGAGGAAACCCCTAAGGGAAAACCCCCAACCCACTGCATGCAGCAGGATTTGATCCCCTAACCTCTTGCGAGGAAAGGGGGCGTCTTACCAAATAGGCTAAACCCTATTGACATATATATATATATAGGGTAAGGTTATATAAAGAACATTCTTTAAACATAGAACCTAAATAACATTCTATAGTAATGACACGTGGCACATAGTTTAGGGGCACAAAAGGAAATTAAAAAAAAGAAAAATCTACGTCTCACAGCCCACCCCCCAAGCAACCCCCAACAAACTTTTAAAAAAATCTCCCACTTAATTTAAATGATCATAACTCGTTCGTTTTTAAAAGTTTAATAAAAAAAATTATACCGTTAGATTCAGTTTTTCGTCCTCTTTCAAACAAGACCGGGCTTGATATATTTCAGAAACTTTATTTTTTTTTAATGCAAATTTTGCATTTTGAGTTCTGTTCATAGTAAATGCAAAATGTAAAAAATCGAAACATGCAAAATATCATCATGCAGCTCATGCAGATGCTTCCAAAATGCAAATTATGAAAATGCAAAATGCAAAATGCAAAATGCTTTCAAAATGCAAAATCTGACAGAAACACTACCTGCTGCCCAAATGCAAACAAAATTTTCATGTTAAAATTTTTTTTAGAAATATATGGGAAGAATGATCTTGTTTGAAAGAGGATTAAAAAACTAAAAGATTGGTATAACTTTTTTATTTAAATTCACAAAACTTAAAAAGTTATGACAATTTAAAGTTTTTGATTTTTTTTTTAAATTCCTAGGTTGTGGGGGGGGGGGGGGGGAGGGATTTTCCATATTTACCCTTTTATTTATAATTTAATACATAATAATTATAGTTTTGTCATCGTTCAATCTCATCCATTGATTTTGATGATCCAGTGGTCCAGATTAGTTCTCTAGGTTCTTTGTTTAAAACATGGTTCTTTATTGATCCATTATATATATATATATATATATATATATATATATATATATATATATATATATATATATTCTTTTTGGTTACTATTATTGTTTACAGCTTTATAAATATTATCAAATTTATTAAATGAATATGCATGAATTTATATATGATCAGTTAGTACAATAGTACTATTATAAGGGAAGCACCACATCATGTAATTAGAAATTATGAAATCGATCATTCTTATAATAACCAACAATGCAACAATAACACATTCTCGACAAAAAAAAAATTACCACCTAAGACATTCTAGCGTTTAATTTAATTGTTGGCGATTGGCGAATAAGTTAACTTACTTTAAACTACCAATGATAAGTTGCATGGAATTTCAAATGGTATATGTTAACTTTTTTATTTATAATTAATGTTTTTATTTTTATTGAACTTATATATCTTTATCCAATTTAAAAATATGAGACTTTTTTTTCATAAATTATATTATATCTCATATATAAACACGGGGATGGTCAAAGTTATTTTTAAAGTTTTATATTGTAAAACAATTATAAAGCATATTAAAAGTATAACCAAATAATTAAGTAAATAATTCCCCGTGTATATATGCATATATCGATGACAAATACCCCATTTATACATAGTATTAGAACAAAATAATAAAGTCACGATAGAAAACAAAAATAAAAAGAAAGAAGGTACTTGAAGTGACATATTATGACGTCAATTTTGAAATGATTCCTAAAATAAATAGTATCACAAATTGAAATATGAAAATTCAATGTTTTAATTTAATTAAATTGGTCTATATGTTTATATAAATTAACCACGAAAAAATGTATTGATTAAAATGATTTGAATATATCTTTAATTTTTTTTAAATATTTTAGTCTTAACAAAATAAATCAGTTAAAAATAAAAAACTTGAACAATGTGCAACGCTTAAGGTTTGTTACGTAGAAACAACTAATTTTAAAGACATTTAAGAAAAAAAGGATATGATTGGAATAAAATAAATTTTAAAAAGGATGTTGACATCATAATTATATTATTTTAATGTAATTATATTTATATTAGAAGTTAATTTTAGAAACAAAAGATGAGAATTACGGGTGAAAATATATTTTTGATATCATGAACATATGTTTGAATAATTGTATATTTTTTTTGAAAGGCAAATGCAATTGTATATTTCAAAATGTGACCCCATAATTGTATATACGTTTATGAACATGATATAATCTTTATAAAATAAAATAAAAGTCTCACGTGAATTTAGTTAAAATTTCAATAAATATCTTATATAAAAAAGTGTTGGATTGAATTAAGAAATGTAAAGATTGGGATTAAGAATGATGACATCATATGTTTGTAAGTTTAAAAAAAATTTTAAAGAAAAAGTTTATATTAGTCGAGTTATATTTTAAAATTAAAAGTTTTTTAAAAGCTTATTCTTTTAATAATATAGTTAGATTAGAAGATTAGATATATAAATATTCAAGATATATGTAATTATATCTTAATATTTTGCTCCCGGAAATAATGCAATCTATATGTTTTTTTATTATTTTTATGTGTTTGTAAAAAACTTAAAATCTTGTTATCTTACATGAAAGTTTCCGGCTCGATTTAATGGTGCAACATTTTTTGAATTTTTATTATTTATTTGATTAAAAGTTATTTTTATATTAATTCATATATATATATATATATATATATATATATATATATATGCATGCAAATTTTCCAAAAATAACCATAAATTGAGTATTAATTAACCAATCATAACCTTCAATTTCAAAATTATTCAATTTCAAAAACAATTTTAGAAAGATTAATGGTCATCGAATTCCAAATCTAAATCAATTGGGAGGGGCCTAAATGAAATTTATGAGGGGGTTTTATAAAACATGTGAGAGGTTTTAAAGAAAATGTGAGGGGGTTTTAGAAAAATTGTATATTAATATAATTAATTATACGGTGTTTATACATTATGTTTAGTAACTTGTGATACATTTTGTTTAGAGAAAAAATAATTATATATTTATGATCGTCTCATTTTTATTTACGTTTTGGTATAAATTTTATTGTAATATGACACTTTTTAAAAATTAGTATATTCTTAATTTTTTGTTATCCATTAATAGTAGTACTTCAAAAAAAATTAGTTATTGTTTTTTGTTAAAATTCTGACATATGTACATGTTTGGTGATATTTTATTATTTTTATCTGAAAATTTTAATATCCTAAAACATTTCTGAAACACTTTTACACTTATTTTACTATATTTTTTATAATTTCATACCATCAAATTTTATACTTTTTTTAAACATCCACGTGTTTTTACACGGGGTAATAAACTAGTTCATATTAGTTTGACTTTAGAAAGTCAAAATTAAAATCTTAGAATTAAAAGAATGAACGACTAAGATTAAATCTTTTATTAAATGAAAGGTTAAGATTATCTAATAATTTTTCTAATTAATCTTTTATATATATTAGAAGATGTGGATATGAGAGATATTAAATATACATGTGAATCATGTAAATTTATGTTTTTGCATTAAAGAAGACAACCCTTGCAAATAAAATGATAAATTTGTTTATAAAGAGGTTTTTTAAGAAATCTGATGATGATTTTATGGACGAATTTCTTGAATTCTAATATATATACCCCTCTTAAATAAAATTGCATCCATATATGTATGCTTTATAATTGTTTTACTATACATATTAGCATTCTTTTTTACACAATAAATATTTAAAATTACTATAACTATCCCACGGTGTGCTAAGTTGTATTCTACTATATGAAAATACGTAAAACCTGGGTAATTTTCAACCCACTTAATTTCCACCCACAGCAGCCAGTTATGCCTCCACAAATTCGCTCAGCAAGGCATTAATTCATGCAACACCAACAAACTTAGACTTTTTTCAAGTACAACCGACTTACCTCAAGAGTGTTGAAGAACCTTCCCAAGTAATAAAAGAAAGTAACCCCAGCCTAACCCGAAGGATCGTCCCGAATAGACAGGAGACAAAAAGAAAGCTTATACGGGATTGTCCAACGAAGAAGAAATATTACTTATGGCAACCTGTTGGATTGGTGTTTCAGAGGACACGTTAGTCGGTAACTCCCAAACCGCCGACTCTTTTTGCTAGTGTCATGTGCATAAGATGTGAACATCCGGTAATATATATTGAATGTCATGTGACACTAAAGGATTACACTATCACATACTCATTTAGAACCATCATGGGTGGGAGACCAGCTTCTTAGTGTTATTTGCACCGGACGACAAACATGTATAACCATATCCATTCTCATAAGACATAAAAAGATCGTACAATATCGCGCACTAGTTTATAGAACCATTAAAGGCGTAAAACATTTTGTGTGTGAAAGAGAACTAATTTATTGGATAAATTTATTATTTAAACATAAATATGTGTATCAATTGAAGAGATATAAAATCGTGGATAATTATTTACATACTAGTCATTAAAGAGTTAACTACTAAAAGGTTCGAGGTTAGTTTGTAACTAATCAAACCTAAGGGTTTTAAGGATAAAACTTGGTAAATAAACTAACGTTTTTTTTAATTTCTTTTTAGATAAAGATTGAACTAGTCTGCGAGGTGTTGGCCGGCCGCCATGCCTGATGTAGTCTAGATGCATCACCGTCGGGCGTTGGTGATAGTACAATGGTAATCAATGTTTTATCTTTTAGAGCGATGCATCATATATAGGTGTAAGAAAAAGTTCATGCGAGAACCATTCTTAGTGCGAGAACCGCGAGAACCAATCTGAGCCGTCAAATTCCCCCTCTTTCAATGTCATTGTCCACCCATGAATTCCTCACATGCACACTGCCACACTCTATCCCTCCACGCTCACCATCCATGAAACTTCTCATATCCAAGGAACAACCGAGATTGGTTCTCGTTGTTCTCGCACTAACAACGATTCTCGCATAAACGCTCCCCTATAGGTGTATATTTGGCATGCTAATTTGGTATTGTGGTACCAATTTGAACACCATCTCCAACTATGTGGTAGTGAAACAAAGCAAGAATACTTGATATCTAAATGACGAAGGAGAGAGGAGAGAGAAAGTGAGGAAAGTGAGTATTTTATAAACTAAAAAAGTTTTAAACGGGCAAAACATGGATAATATTATGGTTTGAACATTACTAAAGCTAGCATGTAGTAAGTTATGCCAATGTAGTACTGAAATAACTTGAAGCATGAGATACCAAAACATAAATACATTTACGCTCTTAGCGTCCATTCCACGTTTTAAATTGATGCTTTATAAAGTAAAATTCTAAAGTCTTTGTTTTTATGGTTTAATTTTTTTCTACTCAGCTCGTATATAATGGACCACAAGTGGTTTTTTTACTAAAATTATAACATTAATAAGTATAATAATATAATATTTGTAAATATTAATGGACATAATATAACCTTTAGCTTGATATGTATATCTAAACATAAAAACCTCTAAACAATAATGAAATATTTAAAGAATGTTCTTTATGTTGAGAAAGTTTAACCCTAATTTAATTTGAAAATTATAGTTGGGTGATGTAGTTAAGTATACATTTTGTATGATGTTTACATTTTAATTATAAAAAAAGATACATCTCTCAATAAAGAAGGTAAAAAAAATAAGAATTATTAGAATTGACATATTATCTTATAATAAGTAAAAAGATAAAATAGAAAAAAACAATAATGAAAGTTAAAATGGCACACCACTTCCATCCCACAAGTTCCAATATGATGTAGTCCAGGAACTAATGAAGTAAAATAAATAACTCAATATTTATTTAATGAGTTATGTTCAATAAAGTTTATGTAAAAACATAGTCCTAAAATTCTAATATGCAACTACAGGTGATTCAGTATACAATCACATGTGAATTACAAAAATGTCTCTCCATCCACCATTAATATCATGATCCTAAGATTAAAATTAGTCTCTTAGAACTATGAATTAAGTATAGACTATATTTAACATTATTCTTATTTAAACACTTTTGAGATATCTTAAAACTAATATATAATTACAATTTTACCCTTTGTATACGTGGCCCAGTATATTTCAAGAGCCATCCAATTATCATTATTTGGTCTTCCAATTCAAATCCTTATATAAATCAACCCACCACCCATTATTCCTTTCTTATTCTAAAAAAACTCACCACAACCAAACTCCAAAAATATCATCAAACAAATTAAAATCCCCAAAAGTTTTGGAACAATAACAAGTACAATTAAGAAGATGGAGGGAGCAAGATCAAGATTCAAAAGCGTATGTGTGTTCTGTGGTAGCAGTGCTGGTAAAAGAGATTGTTATAGAGATGCTGCTCAAGAGTTAGGCCAAGAATTGGTATGTATATATGTGTACATATGCATGTATGTATAATAGGTGTATCAGAATTCTCTCTCTCAAAAGATCATATATATGAGAGTCAATGATCAACCTTTTCTTAAGGTTATCTTTAAAAAAAGATCCTATATATATATATAGCTCCAATAATATTGTTCATATAAATCCCATTTGAGTTCTATATGATGATTTACTGATTTTAGTTACTAACTCTTATCAAGATTTTCTGATTATATATGAAAGTATATATGTATGTTAATATAATTTAATTTATTATTGAAGGTGAGAAGGAAACTGGATCTTGTTTATGGTGGTGGGAGTGTAGGGTTAATGGGATTGGTGTCAAGGGAGGTTCACAGTGGTGGTGGCCATGTGTTAGGGTAATCCACACATACATACATACATGCATACATACATACATACATACATAGTGAATTACCTTTATGCCCTTCTATTCAAGGCTTTGATTTTCTTGGTTTTCTTTTTCTAAAATTTGAAAGTGAATATTTACTATTATTTTCTCAGGATTATTCCCAAGACTCTCATGTGCAAAGAGGTACTCAATTTGTATAATTAACTTTTGTTTTTTAAATATAATCTACTATAAAATATTGATTATTACTATGAAAAATTGCAGATTACCGGTGAAACAGTTGGTGAAGTGAAAGCAGTATCTAATATGCATCAAAGAAAAGCTGAAATGGCTCGTCATTCTGATTGTTTTATTGCCTTACCAGGTACTAATTAAATTTTATTTAAGATTCTATTTAAATTTAAACAAAATAACTTTTTAATTTTTTTCTTTGCTTTTTGGTTTATGATACTTATTCTACTATAAAGTATCTTTCTACATTTTTCTCTTGTAAGTTTTTCACCGACACAAATACTTGACTGAAAACAATTGTTAATTCAAAAAAAAATTAAGTATTTAATGAATGTTTAGAAGCTTTATTTAGAAAACATCACAATCAATAGATTAAAGTATTTATTCTATTTTTGTAATATATATTTGTAGGTGGATATGGAACACTTGAGGAATTATTAGAGGTCATTACGTGGGCCCAGCTCGGAATTCATGACAAGCCCGTATGTAAACAAATCAAAACTTCCTCTGTTTTTCCATATTTAGGAAAAAATATAAAAATAAAATAAATAAAGTTCTTTGATGATATGTTTGATATAATAGTGTTTGGGAATAAAATTATCCATTAATAATATATTTTATTTATAGAATATTTTTTTATTTCGATCATGCATGATGAAAATTTCGACTGTTGGATAGGTGGGTTTGCTGAACGTGGACGGTTATTATAACTCATTACTTACCTTCATTGACAAAGCAGTGGATGACGGATTCATTATGCCAGCTCAACGTCATATCATTGTATCTGCCCCAAACGCAAAAGATCTTGTTCAAAAACTCGAGGTAAGAACTTTCAAAGCATACTTAGCTTCACATATAATAAGAGAAAGTGATTTTACATAATAAATTATCAAATGCTTTATATATTCGTACCACATGTTATATATTATTTGTAAATTCAGCTAACTTTATTGTATATAAATCAAATCTGATAAAAACCGAGATAGAAATACAAGTTATTCAGAGTAAAATCGTCAATTTTATATAATTCTCTTAGATAACAATCAATTGGTTAAGAATGACCCAAAAATATTGAAAAGTGTGTAATTTTGAATAACTCAATAAAAATCCAAACAATGTCTTTATATAAAAATACAAAATTTCCAGACGTTCAAATCGAATTTGAACTCTTTGAAGAAGAAAGATGAAGTATATGTGTTGGTTGAATAGTGCACGTAACATGGAATAATAGGGGGTTGTACGGTACAAGTGAATGATGCATGTAACGTTGTGGTGTGTAGGATTACGTACCGATGCACGATGGTGTGGTGGCAAAGGCAAGATGGGAGGCTGAACAAGTGGAGCTAAACGCATCTTTGCACTCTGAGTTAGCCAGATGAAATGACAAATTTGGACATTTTCACTTACCTCTTTTTTTTTTCTTTTTTTTAAAGTTTGTAAGGGAATTCCTGGAAAGAGAAAAAGTGTAATTAGGTATTTCCTGGAATTCCTTTTGTAATTATGTGTGCTCAGTAGGGGTAGATCGGTCATTTAGTTAGTATGTTTTGTTATCAAGAAATTAGACAATGAATAGGAATTGTTTATATATTTGTTCAAAGTGTTTATATTAGTTATGAGTTAATGAACTTTTATTGTGATGTTGGTTAAAGTTGTGACTTGTAACCTTTAGTTCATTTTATTGTAAGAAAATATCTAATACACATAGGTATCTTTTTAGAAGAAAAAGTGAAAAAAATAATATAATAACAAAACTCATATATAGCTTTAGCCTCCTGGTACTTTGAAATATCATTGTCCCAAACCCTACAACTTTACTATTAAAAAAGTAGACACAAGTCATTGTAGTTGGTAAAGACATAGACAATAAGGTCCCGTTTGTTTCATCATAATGTTAAGGAATGTAATGTAATTGAAATCAAATTCCGTTGTATATTGTGTTTGGTAACAGTATTTGAAAAGTAATTAAATTCTTTGAAGTATTTATATTCTTTTAGGTAGAGAAATGTCATTCCATAACTAACATGGATGGAATTAAAATCATTTCCATTCTTTCGCATTACAGTGAAACAAACGGGACCTAATTTTAGTTTTAGAGCATCAATTCATGATGGCATACCAGCTTCGGTGTACTTTATGGTAGGAATGTCTAAGGGTGGGCTACTTGAGCAATCGTTCAGGGTTCATAGTTAGATGGGGTCCACGGTTTATTAAGCCTAATGTACATATAAATAAGGAAAAAGACCCAATTTATTAGGTCCAAAATCTAAAAGACAAACTTAGAAATAGCAAACGGTTTGGAAATCTCAGACCCATACTAACCACATTTGAGGAAAACGAAAAGTGAAATCAATGTCACAACAAACTATTTTGCTATGAATCAGAAGTGGAGGGTCCAAGAGAGAGTAAAGACTATTAGTTTTATCGTTGGTTATTGGTTCTCCTTTTGTCATTATTGACTATTAGTTAATTAATTTGTTTTAGTTACTTAAAATCAATTGCTTACTTGAGTCACTAGTTATATGGTTACTTTAAATATCTTGAAATTTAATCATTTGATATCAACTATCAAGTTTGTTGGTATCACTTGATAATCAGTCAATTAGTTTAGTAGTTATTCAATTTATTAGTAAAACAAGTTACTTGAATCACTTGATATCAAGTTAATTAGTGTGCTTTTAAATAGTTGAATCATTTGATATTAATTTAATCTGTTTTTGTTTTGTGCGTGGGTTCCTCATACCGTATTTCTTGATTTTTTTTGTTTTGTGTATAAAAATAAAAGATGTGATGAAGTACGTGTAGAGTGTGATCACAAGTGTGAAGGAGGAAAAAGTTGACGTGACATTGTGTGATGCTGTAAGGGATACTACTTTTATTTTGCACAAAACTTCAACCTAATAGGTTGAAGAAATTAATGAAGGAAATCATGCTTTGCAACTGTAACGCCCCAAGGTTTGAAAGCTTACTCGTTATGTATTTATTTTAAGTTATTAATAAGTGTTTTGTATGTTTAGCAAGTTGTCTTTATGTGCTATGTGTATTATGTGTTCAGTAAAGTTGAGGGACTAAAAATGCTAATTTCGAAAGTTCATGAAGTCTAGGGGCTGTTTGAGAAATTCTTGAAAGTTAGATATCTATGGATGGTTGTTTCACTTGGTAGAGTCAAATGTTCTAGCACACACTCATAGCAAACACTCCAACCCACTTTTCTTGTTAGATTTGATTCCAATACTGAGTTTTAATAGCTGAGATTGATAGCATGATAGAAGAAATCATCAAGGTATGATTTATAGTTGATCTTTTGATTGTTTAGAGTCAAAGAAATGGTTCATGGTTGAATCATGGATTTTTATAATGATAATTGTTGTTAACTATGTCCCTGATGTTAGTTAGATGTTTATTTCAGTGGTATGTGTCAAACTAGTGCAGGAAAGCACTTGGGTTGTGTTGTTTGTAGATTATTTGGGATAAACAGCAAGCAGTCATGAGGTACTACTGTTGTAGTTCATAAGGCACGGGCGTGCCTCTAAAGGGTACGGATGTGTCTAGCGGGCGTGGCAAGCCATAGTTCTTGAGGTCCGAGCGTGACTGGGCACGACCAGATCAAGTGAAGAAGCACGGCCGTGCCTGCAAGCGAGCACGGGTGTGCCCCCTGTTCTGTGCAGTTTTCAGTTGTTCAGTAGTGTAGAGAAGTTAATGCAGTAATTGTTTATTGCTTGTAGGCAATAAGAGATTGACGTTTTCTGTTATAGGAGTATAATTGCATTTACTGCTGCTAAGGTGAGTGTACTTGCCTTTAAACAAGATAGCTTATATATATCCACAAGATGAATAGTATATCACTTGTATGTATGATATGTGATATGTTCATGAGATATTAAAGACTATTGTTTCAAGGTATAGTAGCACCGTGTTATAATATCAGGTACAGAGATGGGGTATATTGAGATCCGTATACCCAAGTAAGTGTCCGGGGTTGGTTACACGACGTGTAGCCATGCCCTGGACCAGTTAACAATTTGACTAGTTTTGCAGATTACAGTTGGGATGCGAAACATCCCTACAAGAAATTACTCTCATGCTATGTTTAATTATATACAGTTAGTATGCTCACTAAGTGTTAGCTTATGTTCAATGTTTTGTGCATGCAGGTGCGTCACGATCTGGCAAGTGGAAGGCCCAAGCGGTTTGACCGGCAGGATAGCTCCTAGCTTGTATATAAGCATGTTTTTAAGCACTGCTTTTGAGAAACAAATAGCACCGCTGTAAATAATAACAGTATTTTGTGAAAACTCTGATCCTTTGGGGTGCTAATATGTATAATATATGTTTAGTAGTCTTTGTGAAAAAGTGGTGTTACAACAACTTCAACTTATAGAAAAATAGAAATATTGACATTTTATTCTCTGAAAAAGAGAAACAAGGTTACAAACCACGACTTTAGGATTCTTGGAAAAAAAACACAATAACAATATTAAATCTACTATAGTGGGATATAAGGGAGGTAAAAAGTAGACAGTTATACCTCTATACGTAGGTTGAGTAATTGTTTTTTAAGATAGACCTCCGACAACGCAGAAAAAGAAAAAAAACATAGATAAATAATGAATACAAGTGATAAGTGTCAAATGTACATATTTTAGTTTTTGTTTAATGAAAGAAAGACATTCTTTTTAGTCTTTTGAAAGAAAAGCATATGTTGGTTACTACTAGTTTCATCTAAAATGAATGGTTTTAATTAGTTTTTAGAGTTTTTTTAATATTTTTTTAGTTATTAGTGGAACATCTTTTTACACACATCTCTCATAGGATGATCAATGTGAGACTTGACAGACATTTTCGTTTGGTATCATATTTTTTTAACGGCAAAGAAACTCCATTACCAAAGTTAGTTGTTCGTTTGGTATCATATTTAACGAGTAGATATTATAATGTTATCTTTAAGCGGACATAAAGGAGCAAGAGAAATTATTAGGAGAGATGATCTATAGATAAAGAGGGTGATCGTTGATCGCTTAGAAACTTATAAAATTAAAGAATAAAAAATAAGTGGATAAGTTTGTGCACTAATTTAAAACTTAATTATGATTAATTTAATAAAAAATAGAAGGTGTTTGTTAACCTATTATAATATAGTACTACTTTATTGACCCGTGCACGTACAGGTAATTCGGAAGTGTATTTGAGATATTAAAATTTTTAAATAAAAATAATATAATAAATGAAATATCACCGAAAACTTATAATCTTTTTTTACTTCTAACACGTGCAAGGGCAACATGTAATTGACCATGTGTAAAATGATTGTACTTGACTTTTCTTAATCGTCATAGCAAACCACAACATCAGAGGAAATTGTTTTCTTTGAAACTTAACCGAAAGTTTTGTATCTGATAAATCATTTTCATTTTAGGAATACCCACTACTATTAATGGATAACAAAAAATTGAGAATATACTAATTTTAAAAAAGTGTCATTTTACAATAAAATTTACACCAAAATGAAACGGTCGTAAATATATAATTACTTTTTATCTAAACAAATTATATCACAAGCTATTATACATTATTTATAAACAGCCCATAATTAATTACATTAATTTACAATTTTTATAAAACCCTCTCATATTTTCTTAAAAGTCCCTCACATGTTTTATAAATCCCCCTTACAATTTTCATCAAACCCCCTCCAAGTGATTTAAAAATTGAATCGATCAATTTTGCAATTGATTTAAAATTCCGAATCTTGCCAAAATTGTTTTTGATAATGGATTAATTTAACAATTGAGGGTTCCTATTGGTTGATTAAGATTGATTAAATAATTATTTTTGGAAAATTTGCATGCCTTTTATATATAGATAAGATAAGATATAGATATAGATATATATATAGATTCATTATCTTTGGCGTAATTGTATAATTATTAATTGATTATAATATTAGACAATAATTTTATTTAATTAATATTAATCTCATTGAAGAATATATATAGTTATATCGTTAAATAATTCTTATCTTGTAGTTATATACGTCTAATTTAATTTATATTATCTAATATATTGTTTAAACAAATATATTTATTATATCTTATAATTTAAATGGTTTACCAAATAAGATTTATCTTATTTCATAATATATTAATTTGACTCTAAAAAGTTAAAATCAAAATTTTAGAATTAAAGGAATTAATGGCTAAGATTTAATCTTTTATTAAATAAAGGGTCGAGATCGTCTAATAAGTTTTTTTAAATTAGTCTTTTATATATATTAGAAGATAGGTTTTTAAATGGCAACAAGTAACATAAATGTTGAGCAAAAAACAGATATAAAATAGAAAATACTGTATAATAAATGTTGTGCTGGCAAAAGAGTCAGATATTTACCACTAAGCTTATAGCTTGCCATAATGTGACCGTCCTTTATTATTCCAAGACAAATGGACCAATAATAATGTATATTCACGTGCTTATTCATGTGAAAACCTTTTGAGATACAACTTTTTTTCATATATATATATATATATATATATATATATATATATATATATATATAAGGGAGGGTTCATGCGAGAACCGCGAGAACCAATCTTAGCCGTTCCATGGATATGGAAAGTTTCATGGATAGTGAGCGTGGAGGGATAGAGTGTGGCAGAGTGCATGTGAGGAATTCATGGGTGAGCAATGACATTGAAGGAGGGGGAATTGGACGGCTCAGATTGGTTCTCGCGGTTCTCGCAATAAGAATGGTTCTCGCATGAACTTTTTCCTATATATATATATCACCAAAATAAAATTTAAATTTTTATGGACAAAAATAGAACCAAGTTATGTATAATATAGTGCAACTTCGGCTCTTGATAATAGTTTAGCGGATTGGGAATCTCTTATGTTTATTTAAACATGATCTATCATATTCTCTCACAAACATGATAGTGGACCCTATAAAGGGGACTCATTCTTGACTAAAGGGACCCGTTCTTATATTATGAGAGAACATGACAAATCATGTTTGATCAAAACATGAGAGGATCTTAACTCTAGTTTGACGGTTGATGATATAAGACCTGTAGTAAAGGACTAAAGGCCCATTGATCGAACTCTAATCCATACTAGTTACGCCATTTACGTCATCATCAATGTTAACCGAAGCGATCAGTGTAGAACCCCCAACGACGACCCACCCTGTTTTATATTGCACAAGATCTTCTTCTCTATCCATTGAAAATAGTTCATAGTTCAAATTTTATAATCTGATAACTAAGCTTGATCCAATCTATGAAATAATATATCATAAAAGTGAAAACTTTATGTCATGAACATTTGTTTCTGCTTCTGCCTTAATTTAAAGTTTGTCTTCTTAAACCTGAACACATTGGAATTCACTCAAAATATGAAGATTCAAAAAGATAAGATTAATAAGCAGACAATAGAATGCCAGAAAAAGATATTCTCGATTTTAAACCAAAACAAGAGGCAAAAAGGCAAAAAGGCAAAAACCTTTGTGTTCGAGTAAATACCCGAGACTATGTGTTTTGCATCTCGACCATCTTCTTCCAAGCGGGCCGGCTCGAGATTTCGGCCCACCACCGACTCACATTCTTCCTAGACGTAAACAGTTCGGCCAGGTTAGTTTTCTCCACTAAAAACTGAGTGTTAGGCAGGTGGGAAAGATCAGCTAAAGTGAACTCATCACCGGCTAAGTACTGGCTCGATCCAAGTCTATTCTCATAGATATCAAGCACTTTCACAAGCTTTGCTTCATTCTGCTTGATCAATGCCTCATCTTGTTTGAGTTTCATTCTCGGGGCAAAAACGAGCTGAAAGGCTAAAACTGAGCTTGGGGGATTAAAGCTTTGTGATTCCGCTTCTAGCCATTGATCAATTGAAGCTTTGACTAGTGGGTTTGTTCCAAAGAGTCCCTTGTTACCTCTGTCTGAGTACTTTTCTGCTATATACCGGCATATGGCTCTCGATTCTGTTGTTAACACAAAGAATCACTCATTCATTAGTACTTCATGCCAATTGACATCAAGATATCTTTATCTGCAACAATTTCTCTTTCTCTCTCTCTCTCTCTCTCTCTCTCTCTCTCTATCTATCTATCTATCTCTCACTAACACAAACAAACACACACACACAGTACCTAGACACAAAAAGTTTTGAAAGTGAGTGAGTGATGTCACCAAACTTACATTTTCATTTACTAAAAAGAGGGTGTTATCACAAGGACAAAGAATATGCAAGGCATCACATTTCAAAACATAAGTGGGTGTTTGGGATTCCTCTTTCTGGAAATAATCAAAATCTGATAATCGACTAGTTGAGTAAGATAACCAGTTGAGTAAGTGTTTGACAATCTTGATTATGTAAGCACTTATGAGGTAAAAAATAATCAGAACATAATAATTAGTTTGATAAGAAGTCTCAATAACTTCAAATTGTATGTCTGCGATATTAAATCGTTATAATCAGAAAACTGGTTTATAATAGCTGTCCCTAACACCAACTAAATAGTAGTAACAGATTTGCCCCAAATATAGACAAAGCAACACTACAAACTGATATGATGCGGCTTATCATAAACATACACATACACACAACAGGAATCTTGTAAGTAAAGACTCAAAAGAGAGAATTTCATCTACAAAAGCTCAAAGAAAAGGTAATTTTATCATTAAAGGCTTGGTCTTCTTCAATACAGATGCTCTCATCTTTCAAATAACAAAGTAAGGGGGTGTTTGGGATTAAGTTTTTAAACAAATATTGAACAGTTTCCTAAAAGCTACTCTCAAACCGATTATCTTAACAACCCCAAAGTTGGAAACACAAATAGATGCTTGCATCCATGGGTGGAGCTATGTATTATTGAGAGGGTTCAGTTGAACCCCATTAAACAAACTTTTTGTATAAGTGCATGCTTTAGTATAATTAGATCAAATATCTGTTATGAACTAATTGCTTCTGTTACAATTGGTATTAATATTACTAAGAACCAGTTGAGCTATATGCCTATGTATCTAGCTCCACCCTTGCATCACTAGCATTACCTCTACGAGTTTTTTCACACACACAGATAGAAGAATTTACCAAATAAGGTGATTTCATCATCTTGAAACGCTGGAACTTGGCCAAAGGGCTGTACGACAAAGAGTAATTAAAACAAGTTGTAACATCTTTCTCTGAAACATTTAAACAAACAGTTACAATACATGACTTAAATGCATCAATTAACACAAGAATTTTAAAACTTCAGATTACCAACTACATAAAACTACATCTCAGGCAATTCAAGACACAAAAAAAGAGACTTTTGAGTTAATTTCAATGACCCTGATTGAAGAAACGGAAAATGAGATTAAACCCAGATGAAATCAGCGATATATACCTGCATTTTGATGAAATCAGGTTTCTTGTGTTCCATTTTTGCCATGCTAACGGGAACAAGCTGAAATGGGACATCTTTCTCGAGGAGACAGACCAAGACTCTTGACACGGCGGTTGATAACGGTGGTCCGTACACTTTCACCGGCGTAGCCATTGAAGTTAAACTACCGGATAACTGATTTTGGATGGGTTTCAGCTTTAAAACCAAAAGATTTTAGTCTCTAAATATGTTTGTTTTGGTCCTTCAACTTTCAAAACATTTTACAATAGGCACCTCATGTATAAAAAAAGTACCATATACACACAATTCTTGAAAAGCTTTGATAAGCATCGTCTTATTTTGCCATTGTTACAAATAGTTGGCTTAACCATGGAATCATTTCTCAATTTATTAATAAAATAATTAGAATTGGTGTAATTTCTTGTTCTCTTTCACTACTTCAATACCCTATTAAGCCATAAATACATTAGAAAATGAATTGTAAATGGATGATCTTGACAATTTAGGAGCCTCAGATTATACAACTCGTTCCACAAAAGTGGTTCTTGTAACTATACGTCCGATGCACATGATTTCTAACAAATAACGAATTCATAGAACATTACTCTTTTGCAGAGAAAAATCTGCTATTCTGCTCATATTGATCGCAACCCAGTGTTTAGAACCATTAACGATTTTGAAGAGACGGTTTAGTGATGAGTAGAGAGCAACAAGGCTAACCAAAATATACCTATACAAGGATTATTTAACTTACCTACGCTCTGATACCACCTCGTAATCTTGGGTTAAATGCAACAACACACAGTTTGAAGAAGAGGATTTTAGATATAAATCTTTGCTCTTAAATAGAGTATACTTCAAAGCAAACGAATCACCAAGATTTTTCAAATATAATTCTTACTCATTGATCAAAGAATTACAATGTGTTTGACATGAAAACTAATAATGAAAACATTTTACGAAAAGTAAGAACATACTTACACTTCTACACTTGGTTTAACTCACAAACTAAAACCTATGATCATGTTTCAGTCTTAGTAACTTCAATTCTTTTACGCACAATTTGATAAGGAAAATGCTACAACGCGGACTTTGAAAGAGGGTATCGGGATTATTGTTAGTGAATTCGGCTCTTAAAGCTTGGCCAGGAATACTTCTTCTCAGATTTAGGGCAGGGGAGTATCACAGGTGATCTCCTTCTCATTCTGTATCTTCTGCTACTTGCTGATTAATGAAATTATTTACTTCTATTCCTAAATCTCTAGTTCATCCTTTTCGATCTTCTGATTCCTTATTCTTTCAAAATTCATGATTTCATTCTTATCAAAAATTTCTTTGAATGGAGAAAGATGGCTGAAATTGGTGGGAAATTTAGGTTGGTGAGGTACAAAACCTTCTCGTTTTACATTGTGGGACGCATTTTTAAGGACAGAAACGCGTGTTTATGCTTCAAATAGCATATTGAAAGAACATAATTTCTCAATGAAGTGCTGTGTGTGTAGATATATATTTCATCATAAAACTGTCATATAAAACTTTATATGTATTGCACCAAATACCAACTGCAGTTAGCAGTGTTTCATAAAATTGAATATCGTGGAATTTCAATATCCAATCTAACACATGGTTCTATTATTTATTACTATTACTTACAAAATTTCCAAGCTTTATCTCGAAAATTCAATCATGTCTTCTTCTCATAGTCCACGGTTTGTCTTCACAATGTCATCATCCAAACAACTGCGACAACCAAAAAGAAGCAAAAATCATGATCAGAAATATGCCAAACACAAAACAGTAATCATCTTAACAACAAAGTTATTGGAAAAAATTTAAGCAACACCCTTTTTATGCTCTTCTCATACAAGCAAAGGCTAATGTTCAAGAAAGAAAGAATGCGAGTTCTTGCATGTAGTTTAGGTTTCAAGCTCACAAATTTAAGGCTTGAATTTCATTCCACATAGTGATGAAAGAAAACATATAAAACCAAATCATAATTTAGAAACAGCAAAATGGGCAGATTGAAGCGGGCTGCTTTAGCATTTTTTTCCCCAAAACTTAGCTTTTTTGCACTTCAATATTTTGTGTGTCAATGTCATTGCAAAAATCTAATTTCAACCAATTTGGTCAGCATCAATTTGAACTGATTTTTTTAATTTTACAAGTTTAACCAGTGACCGGAATTGCCACCTTTAAAATCATTGATGCCTATAAGTGCATGATAGACTTCACAGTCACTTAAAATTTTCGATCAATAGGAAACATGATTGCCAGTTAGCACATTATAACAAGCATGAATTGCACACATGATCACAATAAGGAGAATAAGTGTCAAAGGAAAGTCTTAGGGGGTGTTTAGAATATTTTAACCACTTATCTACTTGTTGCTTTTTGACATAAAACAGTTTGAAAATAAGCAACTTCAAACTGCTTATCAAAACTACTTATTTGGCTTACATATAATCAAGAATAGCAGTTTGGATACGCATACCATACACCATCGAAACAGCTATTGTTGCGACAAAACATATAAAGCAAGTAGAAAGTTTTAACACAGTCCCAAACACCTCCTTGCTAGTATATAATTTGTGTTCGATAATACATGTACCGCTTTGGAAATACAAAGAGTGCAAGATTAACGCTTACATGGTTAATGTAAACTTGGAGAAAACCAAATTGGAGGAGGCCATCGACGTCCATTGTAAAACTTTTCAGGATAACTAGGCAAAGCCTCTACACTACCATTTTCCAAATCATAAACACCCAAATCATGATTCCCATCAGCACCATCATAATTCCACTCTGAATAATCATCTGTAAAATATACACAATCCGCTTTACAACCAGGAAAATCAGAAGCATAAAACGCCACCGAAGAATTCTCCCCTAAAAACAACGCGTATCCATCTAACCCGTCCAGACTTTCCTTCTTTGGTCCATTCGGAACAAGCTTATACACACGAAACTCACTGGTTTTATACACGATATCAAGTTTATTTTGATCCATGTTGAATTCTAACTCTGTATACCGAGTCACCAACAACAATTCATCTTTCCACTTCACCAAATACTGCATATCACCACCGACTTGTCTTGGGGTTTCAAGAATCGACACATTTGGTGAGCCTCCTTTGACATCACACTTTGCAATTGTTCCATGTTTACTCACAGCATAAAAACAACCATTGTAAAAAACCACATCCTCACAGAAAGAATTTGCATCGTCTATGAATTTCCAACACTCATCGCCTTTTTTACAATATGCAAGATCACCGGTTTGATTTAGTATAGCTAATGCATAATACTCTACATCCTCATTAGAAGGACTTGAAGAAAAGATCACTTTCCTGATGAAAGAATCACGCATCTCTTTCAGATTACATGTATACACATCATCATCTGAAGTCTTAACTGTGTATTCTCTCCCAATATCATTAGGTGAAAAATTTGTTACATTTGGGAATGATGACAATGGAGGAAGGTGTTGTTTCGCCTGTGTTAACGGGTTTATAATCGAAATCGAAGGGGTTTCATTAAGGATCACAAGCCATCCATGTGAAGATCCACATCTACGGTGACTATCTGAATCTTCAGGTAAGTCGATGAGATGAACTTTACCATCAGATAAATCGAAAAAACTTCGAGGATTTGATTCCGGATCTTGATTTGTTCTTCGTGGAAGCATTAACCATGGGAGTTGACAAGGCAGATGTTTAGGGATTTTGGGTGTCGAGCTTCGCCAGGCTAAACAAACAGCTCGAAATCGAACATAATCTTTATCGATTTTTAATTTTTTTGCGATTGTTTCAAGCAACTCCGGTGGTAGAGCTGACCAATCCACCGAAATCGACATTTATTTCTGTTATTACGTTAAACCCCTTTTTTCTTGGGTTTCATCCAATCCTTTCAATAAAAGAGGCAAAACCCAAATTCGAATTCGAAATCAAAATCAAACAATCTCCACCACCTCTTCGATCAACGAAACACGGATGGGAATGAATCATCTAATGTAACGAAATTTGGGCATACCTGATCATAATCAAAAGGGCTAAACTCAAAATTCACATCCAAACTCGAAATCAAAATAGAAACACGAATTAGAGTAAAAACAAACGAATTAGATGAATTGGTGCGTACCTGGTCATGTTTCTGCAAAAAAGATAGGATCAAAAGGAAGAAAAACGAAGACGATGAACAAGAATCAGAGGGGTGACCCAATGAACAGGGGGCGCCCCCACTGATTTGATCTTGTTTTCTGTCTCTTGTATTCTTCTTCCCTGTAGATTGAAGGAGGAATGTATTGATTGTTGTTATACGATTATAATTACGGGGGAGGATCGCCATTTTAGGCAAAAATGGACATCCATCCATACCTTACAGAATTCTAACGGTCAATTTAGTACCATGCGTGGGAAACAAAATAAATGTGTTTTTTATTTATCGTAAATAAATTTCATCTCTCTTTTATTTTAGGGTTAAAAATTTATATAATCAAAATAAATTTACTTTAAGATAAACACATATAAAGATATCTATGATAGATGTATCTAAACAGGACGTCTTCTTGCTCCTTTCTCTTTATCATCAGTTTATCACCGAAGGACATCAATATTGCTCTTCAAGAGGCAGTTGTGAAGGGTCTCTTCCATGACCTTTCTCTTCCTCATAACTGTCCAAAACTTCCATATCTTCGGTACGCTAACGGTGTTATTTTTGTTGGTGATTAGGTTTTGTCTAATGTTGTTAATTTGAAAAAAGTTCTTAGGTGTGTTTGTCTTGCTTTTGGTTTCCAAGGTCAATTTTTAAAATATTAACTTATTTGGTGTGGAGGTTGATAACCATTTCAATTAAATTAAGTATAACCAGGATTAAATGTTATTTGTTAATTTTTTTTAAACATTCGAAAGACTTTACACCTGGATCCTTTGTATAACCCATTTATGCCCCTATGTAATATTTACATTCACTTATTTGGTACTTAACAATTTAGGTCATTTTTTCATAAACTTACCTAAAATTATTATTTAAGTTAAGCACATATAAGGGACTTTTCTTTTTAACAGCGAGAAAATGATATAAGTCAAATTAACCACTTTTAATAAGTCAAAATCTTCAAAAAAACTAGTATGATCAGGTATGCCCAAATTTTGTTAAATTAGAAACCGACTTTTATAGCCACAATGAAAAGAAAGAGGAAATTCACAAAATGTTATAAGTTTGACTTATAGCCACTTTTATAGTTGCTCCACACAACAGGTACTCACTGTTTGCGGGGCGGTTTTTGTTTTTAGAACTAACTACCCGCTCCGCAGTAGCTTTTTGCGAAAAATCCACTACCCGTCTCCCCCCGCCACGTGAACACCCCTACTCATCATTCTCTATAGTCAGAAATTGAGATAAAAGAAAAAAATAGAGGTAAAGAAACAACCCCAAGTTCCTTGAGAGCCTCATCAAGATCTTTACAGTTAGAAACTGAGGTATTAAAGACCATAAAAATAATAAGAATAAGTTAAGCACTACAGTCCACAGTTTCTTCATAAATTTGCAGCCAGCAGTAAGTAAGAAATATACATGGAGCTTGGATGCTGAAATATCCAAGTTTTGCAATGACATAGATGAAACTGCCCCTAACCTTATATCCATGTAATCAAACAAATAATATCCTCTATAACAATCTAATATACATGGTTAACATAATATCATGCCTGCTTCCAAAAAAGAACTCAAAAAAGATTAGCAGACAATCATTACCAATAATCTCCACAAGAACATACTCCGTTTTCAAAATGATGGAACCTCTTGGCATCACGGGCAACAATTAGTCTTCCAACGAGCTTAGAAATAATCTTGAGCGCGTTGTGGCAATCACCACAAACACGAAGATTTTTTATTATCCGTATTGGTGAGCGGGCTGGGCTGGTCAAAAGGGCCTGAGATAAAGCAAGTCTTTCGCTATGTGATAAAAGAGCTTCCTCCTTGCTTTCTTGGTCTATGTCATGAAGTACAAACTTAGTCTCGGGTACATATCCGGACTCTTTCATGGGTTGTTTTAAACACCTGAGTTGACTATATAACTTCTCGTGTTCAGGGTGAGAAGTATCTCCAGCTCTATATTCATACACTTTACTCTTGATCTCGAGGGGATTGAGGCTTGACAACCTCTTTTTCTCTTTTTCATTTGCAATGTCTGATGCTTTTATTGGTATAAGGCCTGATTTTGATTGTTCATCTAATCGAGAAGGTTCTAGAAGCTCGATAAGCTCAGCACAATGGTCTCCAAGCTCTGTATCTCCATGAACTCTGCTCTGATTCATCATAACTTCCCAAATTTCCACAGTCGGCTTTATCGGCATTTTCGCAATGAATTCCAATGCTTCGTTTAAATATCCAGCACTCCCAAGCATATCCACCACACCCTTATAATGATCCAAGGATGGATTAATGTTGTAATCTTTGATCATTGATTCAAAGTGTAATAATCCCTCCCTCATATCTCCCAACACACTACATGCAGTGAACACACCAAAAAACATCTGGTTATCAGGCTTCAATCCGACCTTTTTGAATTCAATGAACATATCAATTGCATCTTCTCCGTGACCGTTTTTAGCAAACCATGTTATCATGGTGTCCCAAGAAGTGAGATTTCTCTGTGACATTTTAACAAACACCTTATATGCATCTTCCATTGAACCGCATTTTGCATACATTTCCAAGATTTCGTTGCAAATGCGAACATCAAGATGTGATATTGACCTCGCAAGGTGCTCATGGACAGTTTTAGCTTCTTCAAGAGCTTGAGCTTCTCCGCACTCATTCATTAAGAACAAATATCTGGGAACATCAACTGAAACATTATTTTGCTCAAGTAAACCCAAAAGCTCCACTGCTTCCTTTAATTTCCGCTCCTTGCAGAAAGCATCAAGCTCTTCAATTGTGCCACGTAATCGACCGTTCTCACTAGCTTCATCCAACTTTTCTTCACCAGAAGACCCATTCAGGATTTGATAATTCATTCCACTATTTTGTTGATTACTTGAAGAACTACCATTGTGAACTCCATTACCCCAAACGCCTTTCTCATTGAGGATGCTTGTCTGTTGCTGATATGCAGCAAAATGTTGCCCAGAACCAGCACCAGCTACTTGCTCAAAACTTGTGGTGGTTCGACTGTGGTTGATGTTATACGGAATCGAGTGTTGCTGATAATTTCCATTATAGTTGCCATCTGAACTCGAGTGAAAATCACTTCTAAGAGTATCCAATTTATAGCTCGGCCCAGAAACCCTAGAATTTCCTCTATAAACCCCATTTGAGTTTTGGTCAAATTGATGATTAAGAGACAAATTGTTACCATCTTCATCAGGGCCGGTCCAAACATTTCTGGGGCCCCTAAACATGTCAAAATATACAACAAAATAGTCTCAGTCATTTATAACTTTTATATATATATAAGCAAAAGTTCAAACGAGAACTGTTTTTCGTACGAGAACTGCGAGAACCAATCTGAGCCGTCCAATTCTCCCTCCTTTAATGTCATTGTCCACCCATGAATTCCTCACATGCACCCTGCCACACTTGATACCTTCCACGCTCTCTTTCCATGAAGTTCCCATATCCAAGGAACGGCCGAGATTGGTTCTCGCAGTTCTCGTACGAAAAACAGTTCTCGTTTGAACCCTCCCCTATATATATATATATTAAAACACTTTAATGCGCATACATGTGTGTATATGCATCATGAAATTAATTGTTCATTTCAAAGGGAAGGGAAGAATCATACTTGTACATTACGAAATTAATTGTTCCTCTTGTTCCTTGTGCAGCACAATCCCTTGTGGCTATAAAAAGAGTAGAAACCATAAATTGTTGGTTCAAGAATCACTATAATTAAGATTGTCTAAGCATTATAAAACAAAGCATAAATGAACTTTATCGAGCAAATGCTATATGGATTCCATAAATACATTCGTTAACATCTACCGAGATCTGATTACTTGTTATACAAAGTATGAATTTTGCAGTAACAAGTCATAACAGATAACGAGCAAAAGAATTTGTTGGAAGAGATACTCAGATTAGTTTACGAATACAAACCTCTCCAAAATGGGTACATTGACTTCCTCATGAGTAGCAGAGTACTAGTTGATGACCCAATGCGCCGTCTACTCTGAGAATCACAAAATTGAAAACTAGAAGTCACAAATCAGAATCACTAATCATCGATTTAATTGGTAAGTAGCCAAGGCCAGTCCAATCATATTTGGTGCCCAGGGCAAACTTTTAAAAGGGGCCCGTACAATAAAAAGATATTAATATATTATAGCCAGATAGGTAAAATCCACACACACACACATATATGTGTATAGTAAATTAAGAACAGAAAGAACTTACAATTAGACACAATGCAATATCTAAATTAAAGATGGTCCTAACTGCAAAAAAGTTACAACTTTTTTCCTTTACAGCACTTATAGTCCAATGCTACCAGGCTATATATACTTCAATCGCTACTGTTCACAAGCAAAAGGGCAACAAGTTGTTGCATATTAGTTCTTCACATGTAAAGACTTGCTTGTGCATATACCTCTTGAGAACAGAGCCCAGCTTATTCTAAATTTATATATTAACATGAAGCTACTACTCTTGATATGTAAAAGAAACATTTCTCATCAATTTTGATTTTGAGTATATATCCATTTGACCCTCAATAGTAAAAATTGGGAAGATACATAGAAAACAAAATTATGACTTTGTTTTTTATTTTGTAGGAACAAGCATTAAACAAACTTCAAGTTAATTAGCATCAGCTACTACTAGTGGTGGCAAAATGGGCGGGGCGGCTCAAAATTTGTTCTGGTCGAAGCAAGTCGCTTTTAAAAAATTAAATTTTTTATATATCAATAACAACGACAAAAGACGAACTCTAATTTGAGACATTCTACTTTCACAAGCACCCTACACTGTAGAAACAAGCATAAACAATCATATTGTCACAATCTAAAGGTTTCTTGCAGTAATACATACATACATATATCTAACCAAATGTATTCAACAGTTCAAATTAACTATGACCCAGGGGATGTGTGACCGAACAAAATTTCATAAGTCTTAACTCATAACACACTTCATCATCCTCTAT
Source organism: Pulicaria dysenterica (assembly GCA_947179395.2). NCBI lineage: Eukaryota > Viridiplantae > Streptophyta > Magnoliopsida > Asterales > Asteraceae > Pulicaria > Pulicaria dysenterica. Next base: position 2,882,433 of record OX359293.1, read on the forward strand.
TCCTCTTGTGGGTTATAAACATGAAAAGAAAAAAATCAACGCTACATATTAAGTCAAGTGTTGCATTTCTTTGGGAGGATAAAATTCAGAAGCATATGACAATACGAGAGTCTAAAACCTCGATTTTTGATACAACAAATTCGTAAATTACAAGTCTTATTCTTCCCTTAATACATCTTCACAGAAAGAACAAGAAAATTGATTTTTAATCAATAGTGATAGACTGATATGCCTTAACTTAAAATCTATTGCTAAATGCGCAAAGCAATTACTCAAGCTGTAAATCAATGGCAACGAAGGAACAACCCAGAAATTAAAGCGAGCAATTAAAACTGTAAATTAAGAACAGTGAATCCATGTACTCGTGAACCCAAAAATCAAAGAGATTATAAGTTTTACCTCAAGCTGTAAAACAATGGCAACGAAGGAACAACCCAGAAATCAAAGTGAATCGCCGGAATTTAATAGAGGAGGTCGAACAGAAGATTGGGAAACAGGGAGGTCGCCGTCGTCGTCAATCTCCGTCGTCGATCGATTCAAGGATTTCAAGGGTTTAAGGAAGCACCCGTTCAGCGAGAGACGTTTGACCCGTTGGTTATTTTTCTTTGCTTTAGCCAATGGACCGGCCTGGTTTTTTAAGTAAAGCCCAATATGACCCTAATTTTTATTATTAAATCCCAAATAAACCTATTTTATAAACCTTTTATTATTGTAGCTTAGTATATATTTTTACGGTAGACACACATACTATATATACTTTTAAAGATATTTCATCATTTATAACAGAACTTGAACACGTAACCTCGTAGGAAGAGACACCACTCTACAATAACAAATATCGTTGGACTACAAACTCTCTAAATATGGCTACTACAGCTAACAAAATACCCATAGCACATTCTAATGAATGAGAAGCCCTAGCTCACTTGAATCAAATTCTAAACGCTCATCATGGTTCTAGACGCTCGATCGGTTCATACTCAGGTCGGCGACTTTTGTTAGTGCTTTTCTTAAACTCTTTGTAATAGGTGTTAAATATGGTGAATTGTGTAAAATAAAAATATCACTCTCTATATATATGCATACATCTTTAATATAAATATGAGAAAACTACACCAATGGTCCCTGTGGTTTGCTCTAAATTTCACCCATAGTCCCTGTGGTTCATTAATTACACCAGACGTCCCTGTGGTTTAAGTTTTGTAACGTCCATGGTCCCTGGTCCACTTAAAATGACTAAACTACCCTTTTCTTTTTAATTTAGACTTTCCTTTTATATATTTATTCTTTTTTAATTAATAAACTATTATTATTATTATTATTATTATTATTATTATTTTATTACAATTATTATTAATTTCTAACATAAAAAACTCCCCCACCCCCATTTTCATAAACTCTCTCTCGTCTTCATCGTTTTCCCTCCTCCACCGCCGGAGGACACAGCTGCCACCGCCACCGCCTCTGCCCTCTGACCTCCCCGGAAAAGACACTGCAGTAGCCACCATCATATCTCCACCACCATCGATCCCTTTTCCCCTGAGAAGACAGCCGCCACCGCCTCTGCCCTCTACTCTCTCACATTAGGGTTTTCAGATTAGGGTTTCTTCATGGCGGCGGCGGCGTGGTGACCTTTTCAAACCTCGATGGTGACCGGCGTTGGTGGTGGTTACGACCTACGGCGGCGGTGTTTGAAATCAGTGGTGGTTCCATCCACCTTCCTTCCCCGTCGCCACCATCTCGCTCTCTCTCTCTCTCTCTGTATAAACCCCAATCGCAAAAAAAAACGATTAGGGTTTTCAGATGTGTGTGTCTGTGGGGGTTTACAGATCAGTTTACAGATCTGGTGTGTGTTTGCGTGTGTTAGGTTTTCGATCAACAGTTATGGTGTGGTGTGTGTGTGTGTCACAGTGAAGGGTTACGGTGGTGGTGCCATGGTGGCGGTGGTACCACAGGGACGATTAGGGTTTGGTTAGAGATTTGGGTGTTCTTGGATGTTCTTGTGCGATTAGGGTTTGGTTAGGTGTTCTTGGATGTTCGTGGTGGTGCCATGGTGGCGGTGGTACTACGGTGATGGTGGTGGTGACCTACGGTTTTCAGATGCAAGGTACGGTGGTGGTGTTGGTGACTTTACGGTGGTGGTTCCTCTACGGTGGCAGAGAGCAGCAGCTGTTTTTTCTTTCTTTTCATGGTGGTGGTCATGGCGGTGGCCGGAGTTGCGGTGGTGGCCGGAGGTGCAGCGGTGGCCGGCGAGAGGCGGTGGCAGGGGTGGCGTAGACGGAGTGAGAGACGGGGAAAGATTGGGGAAAGGTGGGGAGATGGGTTTTTAATTATATAATAAATAATAATAATAATAATAGTTTATTAATTAAAAAAGAATAAATATATAAAAAGAAAAGTCTAAATTAAAAAGAAAAGGGTAGTTTAGTCATTTTAAGTGAACCAGAGACCATGGACGTTACAAAACTTAAACCACAGGGACGTCTGGTGTAATTAATGAACCACAGAGACTATGGATGAAATTTAGGGCAAACCACAGGGACCATTGGTGTAATTTTCTCTATAAATATATATAAAACATAAAAATAAATGAACTTGTTATTTATTATTAAGGCAAATTTAATACTAGCATTTATAATTATACCGCATAAAGGACAAAATTCATCAGGGCTATATGAAACAACAAAACAGAGAGAGGAGACTGAAAGCTTTAAAGGAGAAATTAAGCGAGTTTAAGATAAAAAGAAAGTTGAAACAATAAACATGGCTTTTTAAGAATTAAGAGGACAAGTTATTCACTACCTATCCATGCATGCACATTAGTAGTCAAACGGTATTTACTATTTAGTATTATGGACTCCCTTCCAAAAGAAGGTTGTGAGTTTAATATATATTGGGATATGACTTTAAGTAGCTTGTATGATATTTGAAACGAGTAAAACAATATGTTCGGCATGCATCATGTCTCCTCGCCATGGAGACATCAAAGATTAGTTTTTTGGGTTTTCTCCGAGGCTCCGCATCGTGGCCCCTTGCTCAACGGCGGGGAGTAGATGCCTTCAGCTCAAAGTTATTCTAATATTTTGTGCAGCAGCTGTGTTTCTAGTTTTGGTACATTAGGATTTTCCTAATTAAAATTAGGGTTACTTGTTTAGTAATAAATATCAAGCTAGGGTGTTTTTGTCATTCAACATTCGTGGTTCATATACGCATTTGAGGTGACATCTTGTAAATACTTTTGTCATGATAAAGAAGTCTCTTGTTCCTGCTCGTGAACACAGGTCATGACTCTGACCGAACCACATTCTATCTTGGTGTCGTGTTTATCTTGATTCTGTTATCCGCATCTTCTAACGAATTCTTGTTAAAGTTTCAAGTTTGATCCTTACAAGGTGGTGATCTTGTTAATCTCGGATTTTTTTACATTCCATCAGATGATGTACTTCGAAGAAGATATCTGAAAAGTTCGCTTTTTAGACTAAGCCGCTGAAGAAGGCCATCTGAAGTCGAAGACTGAAGAGGACCCCAACTGATGATTTGAAGAATCTCTGCTGAAATCGAAGATCAAGCATTTGAGAAGTAGTCTTCAGTATTCAAATGGTCCCGTCTGCGATCGATGACGTCACTACTATCATTAATCATTGTTAGATCATGTAAAGCTAGCGGTTCGTGATCCAGCCTTCTTATTGGATGTAAAGTTAGTTGAAAACTAAGTGTATTCTCGTGCTTTCATCCAGGTGTTCACACGTGCCATTTTAGTAGATGCTTAGGATCATTTATTTCGTATGTATAAATACTATTCTCATATGTTGACAAGAGTATCGACATGATACGGACAGTAATCTGTAAGTTCATATTGCTCAAGTCTGTTCTTGAGTAAATTTATATGTTTGGTTATCAATATAAACAAACTTTGATATTTTGTATGTTAGATTTTAAATACTCAATTTCGCACTTAGATTTTCATATATATCTGTGAGTAAACATCTACCCGGAAAAAATAATTGGTGTCAGAGCAGGTTCTATTCATCATATAATTAGTGATCTTCCGAGATGTTTATATCCGAAAACATTGAAGATAAACATTGGATTTGTATTGTAATTTTATTTATAAAAATTATCATATGTATATGCTAAACAAAAACATTTTTGTAGGTGGAAAAATATCTTCGAATTCTTCGTGAGGATAACTTGGTTAAGGATGAAGTGTGGGAACTGGGGTTAGGACAAGGATGAGGCCAGTGTGATCATCGACGCCCTAAATCCCATTGTCATCTCTACTTTTGTGTTACGTACCTATAAGATAAGTTTTTTTAGAAGATATCCCTCCGATACTTTTAAGTTCAAGCGCAAGTTGAGTATTTTATGTTGAATAAGACTAGACTATATATTTATCAAATTTAGCAGTTTTCATTTAAAGGATATATAAATATTAATAAATTATATTACATATATAGTTCTTCGTCTAATTAGGCTTGTGAGGTTAAACGACATTACTCTTTCTGGCTTTAGTTTGGGCTCGATCTCTTAATAAATGAGTTTCAATATGGTCAGCTCGTTTAATAATCTAAGCTTGAATTACTCTTGGTTTTTCAAGTCTTTAATATGGTTAATTGTAAACTAGAAAAACTAATATAACAATTACTCATGTATATCGTATATGTTACCACATATGATCTAGTTAAACACAAGAAAAGAAAATAGATATAGAACAACATGATTGATCACACGAAGGTAAATAGCTTAGCGGGCGTTGGAAAAGCATTCCTAGCTTCTTCATTTACTATATTTTATTATATATATATACCTTAGTCAAGTAATACCCTAAAGCTACTTTTCATCAAACAGATTTTCTTTGAAAACGGATATAAAATTCTTGACAGATCCAAATCAAAATCCAGTCAGTTTTCTACTTAGCTTCTTTTAACCTGGCCTTGAATTGGTTTCTTGTTTCTTGTTCCTTGTTCCTTATTCACCCTCACTGTGTGTACATATATGCGTGAAAGAATCTTTATATATATATATATATATAGAGAGAGAGAGAGATTGATTTGATGCAAATAAGAATTGACCCTTATACATATCATGTAGCTAGGTTTTGTTCGTTTTATTTTTTTCAATTCTCCTCATGATAGATCATGGAGAATTAATCGAGAGGGTTTCTTAGTTTAAATCTCTCTCTCTCTCTCTCTCTCTCTCTCTCTCTCTCTCTAGCTGTTCTGTGAAACATGCATCTATTACAATATCAGAAATACTACTCATACCTTCCCGTTACCCCTAGCTCTCAATTATTCAACCCTCTCATTAATTTACTATGCTAGCTGTCCTCTCTCTCTCTCTCATCACAATAATAAATACCATCTTCTCCTTCCTGTATCTATTGAATCTTTCTCTTGTTTGAATAGGTTTTATGTGTTTTCATGCATGATCTAGAACTACCTACTATACTGCACAAGTTTAAATATCGATCGATCGATAGATCTGTTAATAATTAGTTTGGATCATGAGGGTTTAATAAAGGGTCTCTCAACAGAGGTTTTTGGCATTCTGTCCACCTCCCGCCCGGCCTGCCTTCCTTTTGATTTATCAAAACTTACTTTGTATGTATTAGTTAATTGATTCTGTTTTCAGGGTGTAGCTAGTCTAAAGAAGTTAATTAAGAATAGAAAAAACTATGAAGTATATATACCTGTTATTATATTATGAGTGTTTTGTGTGTGTGTGTGAGAGAGAGAGAGAGATAGAGAGAGGGAGATGATAGGCCTGGTGGAGGTGGGTATACTGCCAATGGAGCTCTGTTGGTATCTCTTTGTAAAACTCTCTTGATCATTTTATATATATATCGTGGCTCGATCGATCAGTTTTCGATCGATCTTGTCACACACTTGCACTAAAGCGCAGGTACAATTAATACTACTGTGTAATACCTTCCGTTTCTTCATCCTGATGTGGATCCTGTACACGTCAATTTGTTGAGAGATCGATTATGTTCTTGTTTCATAGATCCACTTCTTATACTACGTACGTACTCACTTGTCGACTTATAATTTGTGGCAGTCTTTGATCTTGATTAATATTGATGATTCAACTTAATTAAGTGGCTTAATTCTTTCTTTTGTATGTAAAAGGTTATACTAATTAATTATGCTTCTGATTCTTTGACTTGTTATATGGATTCACTGGAAATCTTTTAATTTTACAAATGATCATGCTTGCTTGATTGAATTTTGTATATGGGTGTTCATGTTCTTGATTCAATGTGTGTGTGCGCGCGCTAGGTGTGTTGGTTCATGGGTGTGGTATTATGCTGCTTTTGTTTCTTTGAGTTCTTCAAGTCTTGAAAAGATCATATCATGCATTCTTGTTTGACCTTGGTTTTTTTTCCTTTTTTTTAATTTGGGGTGGAGGGAGATGGTGTGTTGGTGTTTCTGCTTTTAACCTATGCTATCTTTTACTCTTTTCTTTTATGTTTATCTTGTTGTACCAGTAACCAGTGTAATGATTCATTGCAAAAAGAAGAGATCATCATCAAAAGCAAGCGACCACATTTACTTCTGTAAGTCCTGCCCTTTGACTCTTTCATCATTCAAGTAGTTAAAAACCCTACTTTATATATAGCTGGTGTACGTATATGTAATATGTTTAAAAGAATCACTACCGTGTATAATTTAATTAGAAAAAATGTACACTTAAAAATACGTAGCAAAACAAAATGTAAAAAAAAAACTCCCACTTTTAAATGTATAATATCTTTACTACTTTATAAAGCATTTAGCCTATTTTTTTAAGACTTTTTAAGTTAAATACTACAACACATTTTGCATATATTACAATACATTAAAGCAACATTTCCAAATATTGAAGTTATGAAAATTAATTAATTGTAAGTTACAAAAAAAACTAATTAATTACATTAATTTCAAATTATTGTAACCAATTATTATGATTTATTGCATATATTAAATTGAACTCAAGTTTAGTTCAATAATTTATTGTTTTAAGGTATTGTAAGTAATCTTTTAGTATTGTACTACTTAATTAAAATAGTTTTCAAAAATTAATAGATATTTCTTTAAGGTATTAATTTTTTGTTGTGATTTAAATAATATTAAATTCAACATAAATTTTGTTAAAAAAAAGATTTTTTAAAGTATATCTTGATTAATTATCTTAAATTTAGTCGTTTTAAAATGGTTTTAATATAGACAACACATATTATCGATAATCACACTCTTCTTCTTTTAATTTTACTTCAAAAGTTACATGTTATCCCAAAAACATATTTTACCCCGCCGCATCGCACGGTTAAAACACTATATATATGTAACACTGTGATAAACTGAGTCGAGGCTCTGATACCACTGTTGGGTTTTACAGGTCACAATTCATACTTAAATTGTCCTGATTCACAACCAAACTGGTTTAAACCAACTCAGAATTGTACAGATATAACACACTTATTATTCATTAAAGCGGAAATAAAACTGGCAGCATTAACTGGGGAGGGCAGCATTAACTGGCAGCACTAACGGTGATGAGATCAACGGCTCAGATTTGGTCTCCCGTACTTTTTTTATTTCCTGGTCTCTTTTAAACCTCCCACTATATATATATATATATATATATATATATATATATATATATATATATATATAGCATTAACTGAGGAGGGGCAGCATTAAGTGGCAACATTAACATTTTGCAGCATCAATTCAGTCATGTTATATTACTGGCAACATTAACTGGGAAGGGCAGCATTAACTGGCAGCACTAACGGTGATGAGATCAACGACTCAGATTTGGTTTCCCATACTTTTTTTATTTCATGGTCTCTTTTGAACCTCCCACTATATATATACATACTATATTATAAAACATTTAACATTCTCTCTCTTAACATTTTTAAGACTAATTAATTTTAAGTAGTACATGTTTTTATGCAAATAGTACAAACTCTTAAAGCAATAGCTCAATCAATTATCTCCTTAATTTCTTCAACTAATTAATGGTAATTACTATTAAAAACTCATCAAACATGACACCAACAAAAATTTCAAAAATAGAATATTTTTCTATGTAATTATTTTTTATATTTTTTTCTTATTTTATATTTTTTAAAATTATCGTAAAAAAGGTTTATTGGAAAAGAAGAAAATACAGATAATAGAAAAAGTTAAAAGAAAATGGAGATGTTGATTAGAAAATATTTGTTCGCACTGCATTTTGTAAGTATTATTATACCTTTACATTCTTGAAATCGACATGTTATTGAACACAAACTGTTCGCCGTCGCCGCATTGCGCGGGTACAATGCTGGTTGATTTTAAAAAGTTCACATTTTTAAATGCGTAGAAATAGTAATTAATAGAAATTAAGAAATGTTTACGTTTAAAAGCGTGAACTTTTTATAACTTGTAGATTTTTTAAATCTTTTCACACTTATAAATTTGAAAACTTTATTTATTTGTTCACATTAATAAATGTGATACTTTAACTATATTTATCATATTTTTACATGTGAATTTTACAAAAAAAATTTGTCACATCATATTTTTCATACGAATTGTTTATAATTCTTTATATTTTAAAGTGTGAAAATATTATTAAAAATGTGAAAAATCAACATTTATGTTGTAGTGAATATTCAAGAGTGATCCATAGACCATCATTAATTTACGTTCGGTGAGCACGTATATCGGAAATACCGAACCGTACCGAAACCTATACTGGTACCAAATTTGAGTTTTCAGTCCGGTACTCGGTACTTGAATTAAATATTGCTAAATCGGTATTCGAGACTAATACCAAACGAATCAAGTAAAATATGTACTTGATAGCAGTAATGTTACCGTATTTGAAATTTTAATTTCTCGGTACGGTATTCAGTATTGTCTTTAAATCAAATTCGGTATTCGATAAAACCGGTACCGGGACCGCTCCGGTACTATGTTCACCCCTAAATTTACGTCATAATAAAAATTTGAAAAGTTTTATTCTCAAGGTTTATTTAATAAAAGAAATAGAGGGATTTGAAGGAAAGTAATTTAGACTTATTTTACCTTATAATTTATCCTTCAAAAAATATAAAATAATTTGTAATGAAAGAATTTCCTTTCTTTTATCTTTTTTCTCCTTTTTAAACTCGAAAACTAACTATTAATCTTTTGTAGATTTCTAAATTAATTAACAATATTTGAATGATCTTAAGTATTCTATCTTGTACTTTTCGGTTAGGCAATCCATATATCATGCTTGCTGGGTTTTACAACTTAAAATTTTACATCAGTGTTATAACATATTCTCTTTCAGGGGCAGACGGCATGAATTTTTGTAACTGAAAAACTATATAATGACATAAATATAATTAATTATTTGAGGATGTTGTTTGAGTTTTTTTTTTTGGTTTTCAGTTAATCAAGTTGGATTAACAAGATATTAGTTGTTGCTCTAGTACTTTTCGATCAAAATTTAAAGTAAACACAATTAAATGAAATTTTGTTAACTAAATTAAAAAATTTAAAGATATAAAGTTGTGTTCAATTAAGTCCATATAAAAAACATAGTCCTGAAAATTTAATAATCAATCATACGTGATTGTAAAAATAGTACATGTTAATTACGAAGGTGTCACTCCCAGGACTATGAATTAAGTATAGACTATATTGAACATTTCTCTAAAGATATAAATCAAAGATTTAATTATATTTTATCATTTATGTAAAAAGCGGGTGGCATAAAAAAGACACTGGCGACACTTCAAAATTTGACTATAATGTTGATGCTAAATTTGGCTGGTGGCTTATGCCACTACCAGGATACTAGTAGGTATGCCCCTGCAATCAATCCTATGGGCTTTAATTATGGGGCCAACGGGTTGTTTAAAAAAATGGTCATGGGTAACATACAATTTTACCTAGGCAATGGTTCAATCAAGGGCTGGTCGGGGATGTTTCATGAATTAGTCAGGGGTAACATCGATATAGACCGGGGTCATAATAGTCAAAGACTCGCACTCTTAAGGAACCTAAACATGGAAAATTCCTTTAAAAATTTATATATTAGGAGAGAATGAGCAAAGGAAGGGAGATGAAAGAGATAGAGAAGATGGGCTAGATGTAGGAAGCCGAAAGGCTTGAACAACATATAAGTGGCTATATATATAGGAGGATGATTCGTACACAATAGAAATTGTCCATATACAACAGTTTATGCATTATTGACATGTACATTGTGCTGTAATATGCTTGTACCTGTTATGTATGGACATTTTTTGTTATATACGAATCACCTCCCATTATATATATATATATATATATATATATATATATATATATATATATATATATATAGGAAGAAGTTCCATTGAGAACCATTTTTCGTACGAGAACTGCGAGAACCAATCTGAGCCGTCCAATTCCCCGTCCTTTAATGTCATTGTCCACCCATTAATTCCTCACATGCATCCTGCCACACTTTATCCCCTCCACGCTCTCCATCCATGAACTTCTCATATCGAAGGAAAAGTCGAGATTGGTTCTCGCAAAGGGCAACCCAATGTCATCACCAATGCCATATGCTTAGTTTAAGATCTTTAGTTAATTTATTTGTGTTAATGGTTATGAATATTTTTCAAGAATCATGAGTGAATAATATTATATATATATATATATATATATATATATATATATATATATATATATATATTTCAAACGAGAACTGTTTTTCGTATAAAAAGTGCGAAAACTGCTTTTAACGTCATTAATGACTCATTAATATGTGTACTTTGGTAATTTGCATATTTACCTAACCGAGAATTGCGTTCCAGTGAGCCGTCGTTAAGTTACGAAGTTTGATTTTTTTGAAATAACCCTCATTAATGCATCATTAATGACCAATTATTAAGTCATTAATGAGCCATTAATGGAGAATTAATGAACCGCCAAAAAAGCTTAGTCATTGATTAATATTTACGAAGGGCTAAGATTGCTTATCACATTTATCGTACAAAAAATAGTTATTGTTTGAACCGTCCAATATATATATATATATATATATATATATATATATATAGAGAGAGAGAGAGAGAGAGGCAAAATAAAATCATAACACCCTTTAAGGTGAGAACAGTAAGAATCGTTTATAGCCCTTGGATTATCTTTATTTATGATAGATATTCAAGTTGGTTTAATTAAAGTATGTTGAGTTTATAGATTTTATTTATGTAATTAAATATTTGGCCTACAAGTGTTTTCACCATTCTCACCGGATCCCTCCCCCTACTCTTTCTCTCTCTCTCTCTCTCTCTCTCTCTCTCTATATATATATATATATATATATATATATATATATATGGGAAGGTTTATTTGAGAACCCGTTTTTGTGTGAGTACCGCGAGGATCAATCTTAACCCTTGATTTGATAAGTGGAATTCATAGATGTAGAGCGTGAGGGATCAATTATGGCGGGGTGCATGTAATAAATTCATGGGTGGGTGATCAACCAATATGAGTCGTCTAATTTCACTTCTTTCAATGTCATCACCCAACAATGAATTCATTACATCATCCTGCCACCCTTGAACCCCCCACGTTCTACATCTATAAATTTCACTTATTAAATCAACGACTAAAATTGGTTTTCGCAATATTCTGGTACGTTAAACAATTTTTATTTGAATAATCTCTTATATATATATATATATATATATATATATATATATATATATATATGTCTCTGTGTGTGTGTGTGTGTGTGCATGTATGTATGTGTGGTATGTACGTGAGAAGATCACTAGAGTACTTTCATAATTTTACCATTAATCATGATATGATTTTTTTTAATTAATGGCATACGTACAGAAAAAATAAGTATTTGAAAATTATAAAAATCCATCATTATGCATGTCTGCCACGGTAAAGATCATATCATGACTTTAAATCTTGAAAGCTGGTATATACATGCATGTACTACTTGATTGTACTTTCTGTTTTAAGGATTGTACGAGCATTTTGATGATGATGATGCATGTAACAGGAAGAATTGAAAGAGGGACAAAGAGGTAGGGCAAGAGATGTATGAACTTAAATGCCCCACCAATATGCACTTATGATCTCTATGAAAAACATCATGCTTTCAAATTGTACCCTCTGTCACCATAATAATTGCATCATATTTAATTTGGAAGATTGTCAAATAATAATAATAGAAAATTTATATTTCTATATTTAAATCTTAGTAATTGAATATGATATTTTTACTTATAAAATTGATTATTTAAGAAAGATAATTTATTCTTCACTAACTTGTAAGGCCATACGTACCCCATTCGGGTAACGCCTCGGATGGTCTTCGGGTCCTTCGGGCTCCAAGGTGAACACCACTACCTGGGTTTGGGTTCCCTCTCCTCCTTTTTCATTTTGAGTTAGCCAAACCGAAACAAGTGTGAAGCCTTTTCATTTTTCTTTTATTTTTTTATTATTTTTTTGTTTTGTAGAGACAGTGAGAAGAGAGAAAAATATTTGGGTTGATTTGGGTTGGGGGATGTGGGGAATTTGGGTTTTGGGTTGAGTTTATGTTGGGAAGGAAAAAGTAAAAAAAAACTGATATCGTAGTTGAGGTGACATTTAGGTTGATTTGGGTTGGGGTTTGGGGTACTCTTGGCATAACATAGATTCAAAAGTGTTGTATTTTCCATGGATGAATCAATTTTATAAGTGAAAGAATCATCTCCCATTTTATACGACTACTCAATAGATGATAACATGTAATCCGCTAATCTTTTTTCATCAAACTAGCTAAACGACCCGTGTATAAACACGGGATGATATAAGTCAATTTTAAATTTATATAGTTTTAAAGAGTCATTACACATATAGTAAAAATAATTACAAAGCATATATAGAAAAATAAAATCTCGTAAGAAAATAAGAAATGAATAACTATTACAGAATTTTAAAATCCATACATAAGATTATCATTAAATTTTCTGTAAAACCTCTTTATAGACAACATTTATGGTTTTATTATTAGGGTTTGCTTTATCATCGCAAATTAAAACTTTTAACCACTCCTTACTTTTCACTAGAGAAACCGTCACATATAACAACTATCCATGAGTAAAAAACGTGTATTTTTAATCATTTTTATAAAGGGATAATTTCATATATATCCTTCTAAACTTCTATTATTACGTATATATCCTTTCAAACTTTAATATTACGTATATATCCTCTTAGAACCTCTAAATTCTTATATATATCCAAATACCTAATTTATTATTATTTAATCTTTCTAAAAATCAATACTCTTTTTCATCTAATATATATATTTAATTATTTACCATATTGCCCTTTTACTAATAAGATTAAACATATTTTTAAATCTTTTTACCCAAAATGAATGTATTGATGAAGGTTCCAGTATCGTTTATCACTTTCATGTTCTTCATTTGAATGTGATTATACAGTGAAGTTATTGCTGTATCTATCTCCATCGTAGCATCACTTACTTTCCGCTCCGATTTATTATGTTTATGATGCGATCGGTGGACCCTCACCTCCGTTGTTAGAGGACGTGGCGGCGGAGGCGGAGCCGGCGGCGGCGGTGGAGAAGGAGGATAAGACCCAATTATTCCAACTCATCAGATTCATCTCCCCTTAGGGCTTCACTTTTTACATTCTTCGAAAACACTTTGAAACGAATGCCTCTTCGGCTCTTCGAGTTGGTCGACAAAACTGGCGGTGGCGGAGGACGCGGCGTCGTCACACGAGATTTATTGACTTTCTAATACATTCGGAGTAACCTCAAAAGTATCCACAACAATCTTCTTCACCCGACCTGCTTCACTCGTCCATGGTTGCCGGTGATATAGAGGATTCCATCGATGAACACTGATGCCATCCAAATCCATCTCAAGTTTAAAGTACGATGAACTTAGGGCACCACCATTTCATCAAAAACGGAAAACGATTAATGGAACTGCTGGTCACTCGATCACAGGCTTAATCGAATGCTGTGAGGAATCTTGAACCTTGAATCAATCGCAGGGAAGGGGAAAACGATGAGCTTAGGGCACAGTGGATTCATCTAATGGTCTGGGGTAAAAAATTTGATTTCATACGGGGCAATATATTAATCTGATTGTATAAAAAGGGTAATATGGTAAATAATTAAATAAATATATTAGATGAAAAAAAGTATTGATTTTAGAAAGATTAAATAATAACAAAATAGGTATTTGGATATATATATATATATATATATATATATATATATATATATATATATATATATATAGAGAGATTGGATCAATAAAGATCCCTTCTTAAATAAAGATCCCAAAGTCTCATCCTGGACCATTAGATCAATTAAATTAATGGTTGAAATCTGACAATGGCATTTTTGTAATAAATATAACAATTTTAGGGAATAATTATACGTGCAGGGGCATTAAGGGAATTTTAGGGAATAATTACTCATCCTGGACCATTAGATCAACTAAATATCACGCATCGGTTTCTCTCTCTCTCCTTAATCTAATCTCTCTATATCGTCCCACACATACGCTTACATCCGATCAACTGGAGCATCGTCCCCAGCAACTTTTTCCACGGTGGCGACAGTTTTTCCACGACTGGAGCATCGTCCCCAGCAACTTACATCCGATCAGAACACATACGCTTTCTCCACAATTCTTCTTCTTTCTCTCTCCACGGCGGCGCCGATTTGCCAAAACCAATCATGGCAGGATTCGGTTGATGGATTTCGTTTGAGATCTACTTTTTTGGTCAAACCGGTTGATGGTTTGTGTTTCAGATCAATCTAAGATTTTCGGAGAAACCGATCATGGCAGATCTGTTATGTGATTACCACCATCAATCTACGATTTTCGCCGTCATGGCGGCGGCTGCCACCGGCTCAAAAGCCTCACGGTTGGTGTTTGTTTGCATTTTCTTTTGGGGATTGTATCTGTGAAAATGTAAATATTTTATATTATAAGAATTTTGAAGTTTGGATAGATTGAAATAGCATTTTGGTACTTTTGTTGTATTAATTTTTGCATTTTGGTATTTTGCTTTTCAGGTTTTGCATTTTGGTTATTGGCTGTGTTATTTTTTGCATTTTGGTTATTGCCATCATTTTTATCTGGTTTATATTTTAGTTGAATATAGCATGTTCATGATGCTACTGGTAAAAATTTGGTTATCATATTCATTTGTTTGCATTTTGGGTTAATATACTGGATAATTGAACATGAAGATGTTAAATTTGCATTTTTAACCTGGATTCTTCATTTTTGATTCTATGCATTTTGGTTAATTTGATTTGAAAAGGTAGCAGCTTCATCTGGTTATCATCTACATTTAGTTATCATATTCATCTTATTTGCATTTTGGTTCATCTCTACTAAGTTGCATTTTCGGAAAAAAAGTTATCAAAATAATGGCAAGACTGATCTTAGATGTAGAAGGTGAAATGCTTGATCTTAGATGGTTTTTTGAAAATGCTAAAGATTGATGGTCTCCTCCCTACTCATAATACAGTGGGCTCATGTTGGCTTTTTGAAAATGCTAAGTACTTTGTTCATTGTAAAGATGTAGAAAGTGAATGTCTTTTGGTTTTTCTTTTGAAAATGCTATGATTTAGTGTTCTAGATAATGGGTTTTTTGAATGAAAACGAGCATGATTATAATTTCAAAGGAAAAAGTCCGTTGCATTTTGGGTTTAATTTCTTTGTTCAATGATTAAGTTAATGCTTTGTAGTAGTCAAAAATGCTACTGATTGATTTTATAGTTTACTAGTTGGGTAACATTTTATTCATATGCAATTTTGATTTGCTGTTGGTCATCTAAATGATGAAAATGACGAATTTTTATCATTTTCGTCACCTGCTTTTACGTGACATACAGGGGGGCACGAAAATGATGAAAATGACGAATTTTTATCATTTTCGTCACCTGCTTATACGTGACATACAGGTGGGGCACGAAAATGATGAAAATGACGAATTTTTATCATTTTCGTCACATGCTTTTACATGACATACAGGGGGGCACGAAAATGATGAAAATGACGAATTTTTATCATTTTCGTCACCTGCTTTTACGTGACATACAGGGGGCATGAAAGTGATGAAATGACGAATTTTTATCATTTTCGTCACGTGCTTTTACGTTACATACAAGGGGGCACGAAAATGATGAAAATGACGAATTTTTATCATTTTCGTCACCTGCTTATACGTGACATACAGGTGGGGCACGAAAATGATGAAAATGACGAATTTTTATCATTTTTGTCACCTGCTTTTAAATGACATACAGGGGGCACGAAAATGATGAAAATGACGAAGTTTTAACATTTTCGGCACCTGTTTGTCATTTAATAGCAGGTGACGAAAATGATGATTTTAGTCCTATTCGTCATTTTCATCATTTTCGTAAAAAAAAAGGTGATCGGGGGGTCCGAAAATGATGAAAACTGTTAGGTGTTATGGGTATGAAGGTGATGGACGAAGATGATTAAACTGGTAGGTGTTACTCTCTTACAACAGCCGAAAATGATTATTTGCGACATTTATATCATTTTCGCCAAAATTTTTTTTCCAGAAATATAGGAAGAGTGGTCTCGTTTGAAAGAGGATTAAAAAATGAGAAGATTGGTATATTTTTTTGCTCAAACTCAAAAAATTGAAATAGTTATGGTTATTTAAAGATTTAAGGGGTAAAAAAACAAAAAAAAACTAAATCTGGAAAGTTGGTCATTTGAAGATTGGCAGCGCGCGTGAGTTTTTTAATGTTTGTTAAATTCCTATTTTACCCTTTTAAATGAGTGGCTGAGATTGAGACTTTGGTATCTATGTTTAAGAGTGGGCTATGTTGAACCTCACCCTATATATATATATATATATATATATATATATATGAGAATTTAGAAATTAGGAGGATATATACGTAATATTAAAGTTTGAAAGAATATATACGTAATAATAGAAGTTTAGAAGGATATATATGCAATTATCCCTTTTATAAATACTCTTTTAAGAAAATTAAAATTACATTACACGTCTAAAATTTTTTAGTATAATATTAATGTGTTTCTCGTGATAGAGTTTTATCCCGACATTGTAAATAATAACTATAATATTATTGTCGATGTTATAATATCAAGTGTTTTAAAGACATTTTTATTAGCCAATTATATATTTGAATATTTGAAATTGTAAACTAAATTTATTAAAAGTTAAATAATGATTACATCCATCTAATTATACGCAAATTAGATCGCATAAAAATATGATTCTAACATAACATAGATCATGTCTATACATACGTAAATAACTTAAGTGTAATTTATTATTCAATTACATATAATTGAAAACACGAGATCTTACTGAATTCAAATATCTATGTAATAATAACTTTTATTTTATGTATCAAGTTATTAGTTAAAAAATAAGAAAACTTAGACAATTAAAATTTTTATATAAAATTTCAAGTTGTATGTGTAGTTACATTGGTCCTTTCAGAATTAGACGAGTAGTCAATAATCAGACGGTTGCTTTGGATCTTCCTGATGAGTTAGCTGGTATTCATGATACCTTCAATGTATGTTATCTGCGCAAATGTAATGTAGAGGATCAGACACAGGTTCTACCAATACAGGATCTTCGTGTGGATATGAATCAGAGACTCATTGAGGAACCAGTGGAGTTAGTGGATCGTAAAGTGACCAAGCTGAGAAAGAAGCAGATACCGATGGTTTTGGTCAAATGGAAGCACAGTCTAGGTTCAGACTTGACTTGGGAAACCGAAGCCGACATGAGGAGCCGTTATGCTTCTTTGTTTGAGCGCGAAAAAGATTCCGAGGACGGAATCTTCTTAAGGGTGGTAGATTTGTAACACCCTCTCAACCGGCCTAGAATTATGAGGTAATTAATTAAGTTAATCTTGGGATTAATATTTGATTATGTGGATTAAATGTTTTATGTGATTAAATTAGTTAATTAATTAAATTTGTAAATAAATATTGATTAAATAGAATTTCGATGGTGGAATGGTGAGGTGGCCGAATTTAGGGGTATTAGTCATCACACACACACAAACAACTCTCATTACATGCAAATTAACAAAGAAGTTAGAAAGTGTGTGTGTGTGTTTGTGCTCTCGGATAAGAAGAAGGAGGAAAGAAGAACTCATCCAATCATTTTGCAAACACTGAATTAAATTGAATTGGATTCTGTATAACTGATCCAACAGGTTAGAATACTGATGCGTAATTGTTAATTGTTAAGTTAATTTCGGTTTTATTAATATATAGATGAATTCCGATCGATTTTTGATGTTAATTGAGGATTTAGGTTGAATGCATGTTAGATTTTATGATCAATATATGCTCTATATATGCTTAGAATGATTTCTCGGAATTGACCTTTTGCTCGGAATTGGGTTTTATCGTAATTGGCCTTTTGCTCGGAATTGGGTTATAGTCGGAATTGGCCTTTCACTCGGAATCCGACTTCGATCGGAAATAGATTCAATCGGAATCTGGGATTTTAGAGTTATTCTCAACAATCAAACTATGATTTGAAATACATGATATATATATATATATATATATATATATATATATATATATATATATATATATATATATATATACATATATAAGAATATAACATGTGATGTATTTATTATAAATCAGTATTGTGAATTGAATACTGACTTGTGGTTATCTAATCTCAGGAACTGAGAAGACTCAGTGAACTAGACCACTGAGTGTGCTACAGTCTTGCTGATTGTGGTGAGTGGATTTATATCCTGATGGTACAGGATGTAACATCTTGATTGAATATGTGCTCATTAGATATGTATAGATGTTATTGTGGAGGTCATCCGTGACAGTTTTGTAGGCTGGGCTTGTTGCTTGGGGATTTACAGTATCTGATCTTGAGGTGCATCTGTTGCACTCAAGGATGCTTTTACTGTTATCCATGTTAGCAGAGCTATCGTTAAACCTATGCTTTGGCCGACATTTGGTTGTAGGTGGTTGCAACACCGCCGATCCTCTTGAGTTTGAGCTTGATTAACTTGTTGGGCTGTTAGCCTTGTACTTTGTGTGATATATGTTCCCTCATTTAGCTTTGTGCTAATTACCCACTAGATTGTTTTGCAAATACTCCGTGGTGAGTTTTGGTGCTGATGACTGGGAATATGGACAGACCAATACTCTGATGTCCAAGATTTTGTTTAGAGCCTGCTTTTGTAAATTAACTCTGTAGTGGTATTTTGTAAATGATAACAGTCAAAGTTGTATTTAACTTTTGATTTTAACTCTATTTATATGTAATTAGCTTCCGCACGCAGTTTATTGTTAATTAAAAAATACAGTGTTACATATGTAGAGTTCTAGTTTCTGAAAGGTTATTTACTCACAACTAACAATTAATTTTAAAAAGCTCTAACGGTAGTGGTAGTTTTGTAAAGGGCAAACTGCACCATAATACAACGAACTTTTACTAAGCTACCAATTTATACAACGAACTTTAAAATTTTAAAAAAAATACAACAAAGTTACCAAATCTCACCATTTTATACAAGTCACCTGCTATTATAGGTGACATCCTAAATTCCAACCGGTCACCCTTATTTTATTTTATATTATTTTATTTTTAATAATTTTAATAAAATCACTTTCTCCAACCATCTCCTAAATCATGATAGCTGTGAAAATTTCATGGACTTATGGAGTTTATCATGTAGTAAGAACACAAACACCTATAAATCTTGCCAAGATACAAACACCCACACAAATCTGGTGATGTTTTTGGGTTTCTCGTACCAACATAGCTGTTTTTGTGGGTTTCTCCGTTTTGTGGGTTTCTCCAAACCACCACCGCCGTCGCCTTCTGCCGTCCACCGCCGTGCCTTCTTCAGAACCACCATCTGCTTCAATATCATGCAGTTGGGTTTTTGGGTTTGATCTCCGTTTTGTGGGTTTCAACCACCACCGTTGCTCGTGGTTTTCAAACAACCTAAACCACCGTCGCTTGAACCACCACTGCCGTCCCTTGAAGATCTGTGGCTGCCGCCACCCTAGTCCGACCACCGCGTCAATCGTTCTTCGACGCCGATCTGTGGCCGTCGCCTTCTTCAAAGAACCATGGATATCGCCTTCTTCATCACCATCGTAGCCTTCAAGGTCAGAAATTAGGGTTTTCAGACTAGGGTTTTCAGATTAGGGTTCCTCGTTCAGATCTGCAATCTTTGAACAATACATTGAAAGTTTGATTTGGTTTATTTGATTTCAGATCTCAAGTTTGTTTGATTTTAGATTTCAACTTCCAGATCTTAATCTTGAGAGATTTAGGGGTCTTTATCTTGTGTTCAAGTTCTTCATCTAAGTTTATAATTTTGTGATTATTGAGACGTGTGTGTAATCTTTCATTAGTCAATGTTTTACTTGTTATCTTGTTCAAAATTTTCGAGATCTGGGTATCATCTTGATTCTTCAAGAGTTGAACAAGAACATCAAGAACAATTAATTAAAAAAATTAGAAAAAATGAAGAAAAAAATAGAATTACCTGCAACCTGAAGTGCAGGTTACAATTTGTATTAAATGGGAGACATGAGTTGGTTGATTGTATTTTTTTTTAATTTAAAGTTGATTGCATACATTGGTAGCTTAGTATAAGTTTATTGTATTATGGTGCAGTTTGCCCTTTTGTAAACAACTTTATGACACTAACCATTAGTTATAGTATATTTTTAATTCTTTTTATCGAAATACCAAGAAATCAGTGATTATATCGACTATATTATGTAGAGGGAATAACTATAAAATACGAATAAAATGTCCATACTTAGATGTTGATAAAACAATTAAATTATACTAATTTTTTTTAAAAACCTCATATTCCGATAAAATTTATAATAAAACGTAGATAAAAATGGGACGATTACAACTATATAATTATTTTTTTTCTCAACACAAAATATATTTGAAGTTAGTAAACATAATTTTTAAACAACTTATAATTAATTATATTAATATACAATTTTCTTAAAACCCCCTCACATATATCATACTACCCCTTAACAATTTATATTCAATATCTTCCAATTAATGTAATTATCTAAAAAGAATCGAAGGAACCTTAAGAATTTTGACAATTATGACGTAATCAACATGGAAAAGGGTTGATGATGTAAGCAGCATCTAAGTAGTTATTAGACATTTTATTCGTCTTTTATAGTTATTCCCTCTACATAATATAGTCGATTGTTAAGGAATTTTTTTAAATGAAGGGTTATAATTGGTGGAGAATTTTTAGGGAACATGTTGATGATGTAAGCAACCCTTTTCTTTTAATAAGAATATAAGATATAAGATGTTCTTTCTTGAATTTGACATTGTGAGCATAAGAATAAGTAATAATGCAAAGTAGGATGAACAAAACACCTTATGATAATAATAATCCTAAATATGATAGCGTGAGATATGATTTTGTTTTTGAGTTATAATGGTTTAGAAAAAAGTTTAAACGAAAACTATTTTTCGTATAAAAATTATTTGTAATACAAGTAATGACTCATTAATTAAGGTATTTTAGACATTCGTATATTTTTTTAAACTGTGAATCACATCTGGATAGACGAGTCTTTATTAGATTAGTTAGCTTAAAATTTCAAAATACCCCTAATTAATATTGAATAATTAATGAGTCATTGTAATATATAATTAGCCATTAATTTAGAGACACATACACTGATACACACTTAATTGGAAATCGATTTACGCACGCTTGGAAATCAATTTCAGCCACATATATACTACTTTTCAATCAAACACAAACTTCCTTGTATAGAAGAACAATTGATGTTCGTGTTAATTTGCACTACAAATTAAATGGACACATGTTCACCTTCAGTTGATTTACATAAGAAAAAATAAAACAAAATCAAAGATAAAGATGAATAAGCCAGGAAAAAGTCGATGTACACATATATGATCGATTTAGATACGAATAAAAATCGAAATCAAAGATGAAGCTGGAGAATCAATTTACCAGATGAGAGAGAGACCAAAAGATGGTTTTGGTGGCCAAGACACGATCGTGTCTAATGGAGACACATGCTTTTGAATGTAATCGGTCTTTGCTAAAAGGTTATTTTGAACGTAACATAAAAAATAAAACCTTAAATGATTTGAACATAAACCAAATCACGGATTATATTTGTAAATGTTTAAAAAAATTTCATGCTTTATTTTAAATATCTATTATTCAATATTATTTTCTATATTTTGTTTGTCCTAAAATCACACAATGACACACGGATATAGAGTGTAACACCTCGCTTTTGAAAACCAGATTTTTCATTTTAATAATAGAAATTCAAGAATCCAAACTGCGTGGATCCGTTTGTAAACTGAAGTTAAGCCAAACCTGTTTTTCAAAACATAATAATTACAGCGAAAGCTATAAAAGTGGCTATGAATTACAACCAAAAATCAGCCACAGTATACAAAAGATCAGTTGGTGTTACTAAATTGTTTACCGACCACTTAACTAAGTTTATACAAACATAAACAGTAATTAAAAGTAACCAAACAAGTGTTCCTCCAAAAGACAAGTAATAACCCGCAGGTACCCAAAGCTCACGCGCCTAAGTGTTACCTGCAGTCATGGGATGAGTATCTGTTAGCTAATTAAAGCTAGTGAGCATAAGATAGCATATTCAGTAATATAAACATATCACATATCATCATTATATCAAACAGTGCTATCCTAGCATCTCGCGATGAGCTGGCATAGCCAGAAGAAAGCATAATCTTGCAGGGTAGCGAGCCCGGCTCAACACTCCTAACTGGGGAAACCAGACACATCAACCGCGCGGGTGGGTGAGCGGGTAGCGGTCCACCGTAGCGTTATGAAGTCAAAGACTCCATGGGGTACAGAAATCAGCTGATCCCCCTCATCGCACGAGGAACATTGGGCTAGCCAAACCCTAAATACCTATCTAGGTACCGTTGACGCTATCATCGACCCGCAGGCCTCAAGGCATCCCAGACCGCAGTCTGGCCTCGTTCAAGGACTACAAATAGCCCCCATATCTCGGATCCGATCACAAACACATAATTGACCCATTCAGGGCCTCATAGCGCGCATACATATCATATTAGAATCATGATTCAATGGTTACGTATGTCATACATAAATATAGCATACAGTACGCATTTCAAGCATACAACAGTGATAAGTACATTTCATGGAATTACTTGCACATACAAATAACATGTAATACGATTATATTAATTAGTATGTTATCCTATACTCACCTGTGAGGCTAGAGACTAAAGCAAACAATAATCGTGATCGTCGCGCTCTTCTTCCGATTCGTACAGCTTACCTATAAGATAATACTCGTGTTTAGTCACTTCACACAAGTACATTAACTAATAAACTAATATGATACCCCTAATGATGCCATTCGACTAAATAGAATCCTAAACGAGCATCCCGTAAGACAAAACGTCGAAAAACAGCACAACAGTGCACTGTTCATAACAGACAGTCCCTACGGCCGTAGTAAAAATGTCCTACGGCCGTAGGACCATTTTTATAGAACACCCTCCTACGGCCGTAGGGAAAACTTACTACGGCCGTAGTAACCAATTTACAGTCAGTGTGCGAGAAACAGCCCCCTGTTCAGTCCATTTGCAATCCAAACCCAATTCCAGCAATCTCAATCCAATTTCCAGTGTTTCCATATGAATTTAGACATCCAAATGAATCCAAAAACATACATATAACAACATCAAACCAAAGATTTCAAGTTTGGAAATCAAAATCTTCCATTTTAACCTAAAACCTCAAATCATGAAGAAGATGAAGATTGAGACTTACAATGGTAGATTGATAAAGAAGATGATGTCTAAGATCAGATTATAACTCGATTTTTGTTGTTGGAACAAAACTTGAAGATCTCTTCTCCTCTTTCTCCTTCACGATTCAAGAACAACAAAAAGAAATGAGAGGTGTGGGTGTTTGACGTGTCTGAGAAGAGAAAGGAAGAAAAGAGACTTATCAAGTCTCACTAATACCCACTAAAGGTATTTTGTTCCCACTTTTAACTTACAATTAATATTCGTTTCAACTAACGGGGATGTTTCCGGAATCCTTATTCAAAACCGTTAACTAATATATTAATTTTATTAATTTTTCGTTATAATATTTAATACCATGATTTCTTAATTATTTTAATAATAATTCTAATATTTATTAATAAACTCGAGATTCGGAACGTACCGAGGGTATAGACAACTAGGCCCATTTGAGGATGTTACATAGAGATTACTCATTAAGTAATCATTTCATTTGTGGTAAAAGTACCATCTCTAATTCGAATATGTATGACGTACGAATGATGTCTTTTTTTTAAGCAGACGATTATATTAATTTTAAACCCAATTTACATAAGAGTCTCAAAGGTTGAGACAGTTATAACAAAAGAAAAGATAACACTATTACATCAAAACCTTTTGCCAAGAGATGTCAATCACAATCATGAGCTGGAAAAACTTACTTTAATGAGCTCACCGGGTTCGAATGCCAACCTTCCATGGATAAATGTAAAGCAGGGCGCAGGGCAACGGTTTGCTAACCATAAGGCCGAGATGCGTTGTCATATACTATTTGTAATTAAGTGTCATATACTATTTTTATTAAAAACTCCCTATAAAATGGATTTAATTAAAAAAATTAAAAGGTTTGGAAAAATCAATTGAACTAAAGGAGATAATAGGTATACATATGTAATTAAGTGTATCAAAGGTATATAACTAACTACTAATTGTATTAGTTATACAAATCCGAAAATTATATATTAAAGTAATAAAATTAAATTAAATAAGATTAAAAATATTTGCTTTACTAATTCCAATAATATGTATAAACAAAATTTTATTTTGTGACGTTAAAAAGGGAAATATCTGATATAAAAGAAAAAAACTTGAAAATTAATATTGGTTTCTTTCGTGGGCAGGAGAAAAGGAAAACAAATAATTATATAAAAATATCAATTTTTATAATATAATAAGATCAACCAATTGATGTTTGGAAAGTTTTGAACTTACTTGATCAAAAACGAGTTTCTAGTTTTTAGCAACACTTATATTTACTCGGACCATGATTCCAAGCTAAGTAAATGAAAGTTTTAAACCATCTCATTAAAGAAAGAATGACCTGTTTTGAACTTCTTCGTCTCGAAAGATGAAGACCAACCCCAAAAACTTTGCTTTGAAAGTTAATTTTGAGTCCCGAAGCTATATGAAAACATCTAAGTAGTCTTGCAAGATTTACCATATTGGAAGTAGACCATTTCCCCAAGAAACATCATTCACAAAGAGGAAATGTGATAGGACCGCGTCATTATGTTGCAGATTTATCCCATTAAATGACCTATAATTGTGGCTTCCAACATAGCAATGTGAAGCATAGCAATGTGAAGCCCGGGACATAACTATAATGAAAAAGAAAAGGGGAAAGTGGATCATCTTGCCTTACCCCTAGAAGGAGAGAACTCATTAGTAGGTGATCCGTTGACTAGAACCGAAGCCCTAGTCACTTGAAGACAAGTTGATATCCATAATTGTCACTTGAAACCATATTACATTTGTTCCATCACCGAATCCAAATATGACCAACTAAGAGTAACTTCTCAAAATAATGGCGTTTTGTTCTTGGATTTCTTTGCCCATCTACAAACCTCGTTGAGCATGTGAGGACCATCAAGAATTTGCCACCCCTCAATATAAACCGATTGTTCTTGACTCACCACCTTGTCAACATTATTTTTCAGCCCATGCGTAAAAATTTGCCATAATTATAGATACATTGATTAGACTAATGGGACGGTAATCTCGAAGGGTGAGAGGATCCTTCACTTTTGGAAACAAAGAATTGAATGAAGGCTTACATCCACGGGAATAGTTACCATACATCTTAACTTGTCACACCATATTAACCACACCAGTTCCCATTATCAAGCACCCGTTCTTGATGAATCTGTATGTAAATCCATTAGAACCACCACAAGACCATACATTTATTTTATTTCTCTTAAAGAGAACGGTGCTTTGAGAAAATTGTTGTCTCCCTTGAACTTCAAGGAGAAAAAACAAAAAACCTCTTCTATGATGATTACTAGATATGTAATTCATGATCCATTGATTAGCAAACAATTGATCCGATGATTGTTTTTGTTTGCATTCATTAACCCATAAAATTACTCGAATTTTCATTCTCACTAATTTAACCCTTCCAGTCTCTCATACATTATTAAAAAGCCTTTGGCCTAGTAATATCAGGATGATTTTAAGACGATCTCCTTTCTTTTTAAGATCAAGAATTCAAATCCCACGGTTAATATAAATGTAAATTAGGATAGATTTGTGTTTGCACTATATAAAAATAAAAAAAACCCTCACCATTCACTAACACACGAAATAACTGGGGTTTTATCTGATTCACTGATGACTGAACCATGTATAGTTTCGTATTGGTTGGTTTTATCACCAATCCTTGCACATCTAAACCCTCCCACACACCACCATGTTATCATGTGCGCACCACGCGCGCGCTCTTCTCGCAACGACCCCAAAGTCTTCGCATTGTTCATTATTAACACGACTCAAACACTCGACTCCACGGACCACCACCGCCTGGGTTAACGTCGAACACCTTACCTGCATCGCAACTCCCCGTAATCTCCGCCTCTTCTCTTCCTCTTCTTCTCCGTCAATGGGCTCCCTATCTCTCTCTGACGTCCCTCTTTGCTATCCTTCCTTCCGCCGTGACGAATCCGTCGTCGATAACTACCATGGAGTTCCTGTTCCTGATCCTTATCGTTGGTACGCTTTGACTATTTTCGGTTCTGATGTTTAATTTCTTTACTGATTATGTGTTTTTTTGGTTATAAAAAGCAAAATTGCTTTGCACCTTCTTTGATTTTTACGGAAAATTGTAGAATTCAATGGAGTTTTATCGTTTTCCTTGCAAGTCGGAGCGTAGGTCTTTTATTCGATTTGGATTGCTACCTTGGTATCTAGGAACTTCGGTATAGATATGAAACATGTAAATCCTTAGTTTTTTTTAGGGGTTGAGGGCATATAATAGCCACATACTAACGTGTGACTAACCTTTTTTCAAGATTACACTTGATATGAAGTTTGTTGGAAACTTGACACCAAAACTTACCATTCCGTAATTCTTCCTATGACTCTAAGTTTCAAATCCTGTGCATCTTCGCTCTTGTTAATGAGAGAGTTTTTAGTTCCCCACATTGTCAAATTCGAGATCTTTGGTTACCTTTGTTGGTGATCTTCTCTTGTTTTTTCTTCTCACATGTATTTTAGTGCTTAATTAGTTTTTAGTCGCTTTTTGTATTTCCTGTAAATCAAATTCTTGGGAAGTTTTAGAATGTATTCCAACTTCAAAGCTGATCAAAGAAGCAGGATGTTGAAATCTGATTATAGTTGCTATGCTTTACTATGGTATATGCATCTTTCAGGCTTGAAGATCCTGACTCTGAAGAGGTGAAAGAATTTGTGAACAAACAAGTTGAATTGACTGAATCCGTGTTTAAGAAGTGTGAAACTAGGGAAAAACTTCATGATAAGCTTACTAAGTTCTATGACTACCCTAAGTATGGGGTTCCATTTAGAGAAGCCGACAAATACTTTTACTTTCATAATACCGGACTTCAACCGCAAAAAGTCCTTTACATGCAGGTATGATATGGTGGTGCTATAAAATTAAACACCAACATTAAGGGGGTGCTTATGTAAGCATATTTAACAGCGTAAGCTTTTTTGTTAAAATAGCTTATGAGCTTACTTATTATAAAAACAACCTTCTCAAATAGTGTTTAAATGAGCTTATGAGTTTCTAAGCAGAACGACTAAAAAGGACAAAGCCTTTTAAAAATTGGAGAAGACAAATAAATAAATAAGAATAAGAAAAAGACAGGGCATAAAGTTGTAAATAAGCCTTGTAAAAAAACAGATGCAAAACAACTTACAAAGAGGAGTTTATTATATTTTAATAAGCTGCAAAAAATAAGCTTACCCAAACACCCGTAAAGTATCTTTTTGTTGGGATTGTTTTTTAGTCTAAATTGGTCTACTTGTTATTGGTTTATATAGGATAGTTTGAATGGAGAAGCAGCGGTTTTGCTTGACCCGAACGCACTAAGTGATGATGGAACAGTGGCATTGAGTACTTATGCTGTTAGTGAGGATGCTAAGCATTTGGCTTATGCTCTTAGTTCAAGTGGTAGTGATTGGGTCACTGTCAAAGTAATGCGGATTGAAGACAAGAAAGTCGAGCCTGATACATTGTCATGGGTGATTAATTATTATTACTATTATAATTTTTTTTACTTCTGGAGTTTAGTTTGTAACGGAATGTGACAGGAATTACATAGAGTTGAATGGTATTTAGTTATTTATAGAAAATCACCGTCATCTGTGCATGATGCATTGCCTTGTTACAGGTCAAATTTTCGGGTATCAGTTGGACAAACGATAGTAAAGGTTTCTTCTACAGCCGTTACCCAGCTCCAAAGTAAGTAAAATAACATCTAATATAATTTTCAAGTTAACATGCTCTGAAATTGCGATCATGATAGTCTTAGCTATTATATACTTTGGGCTAGTTGCATAGAAAATTTAACTAACCTATATACTAGTATGTACACTCTCATAAAAAGTACAAACTTTCTTCATTTTTGTTAAACGATAAGAATCAAACTGATAGAAGTCAGATGCGAACTAGAATCAAAAGCAAAAGAAACAAGAAAAGAAATCCTTCATGATTAGAGCCATGAATGTTCCCTGGTTTGTTCTAAAACTCTTGATGTCCGCCCTCTTTTCCCTAAGCCGTCATTTATTTCTCTTTTTCCTCGCGTATAACATTATTTGGTAATTATGCAAATAAAGAAAGTGACATCAGTAAGAATCTGCTGCTTTTTATTTCTTCTTGCTGCCCAAGCTGTTCAAAATTCTATTCAAGCCCCTTGAGTTCTTCTCTTATAAACTTACCCCCATCTTGCTGCTGATCCTTTAGCTTGTACTGTATCAGTAACCAACTTTTAGTTGTTTTCTAGTTTAAGGTAGCCAACTTTTGGTTTATCAGAAATGGTCATTTTCATATCACGTCCATTTCACTACGTAGGTACCTTTTTATGAGTGAGAAAATCACTGTATTAACTTTAAGAGAACTTTGAACACAATTGGTTACCCTTTTTATATTTCATACAATTGTTTCTTTTTTCTCTTTTTCGTTGAAATAATCTCCAGGCTTGGGGTTAGATCAATGACATTTGCACATAGTGTGCAAATTTGGTGGCTAGAGTTTGTTAAATATAGACATGTCATAGTGTGTTAATATTTGAAATTTGGTAGGGAAGGAGAAAATTTGGATGCAGGAACAGAGACAAACGCGAATCTTGATCATCAGCTTTACTATCATTTCTTGGGTACAGATCAATCTGAGGATATTCTTTGTTGGGATAACCCTGATAATCCACAGTATACACTTGGAGCCTCTGTAACTGAAGACGGGAAAGTAATGCTTTCCAAAACTTTTAAATATATGCCTAATTGCTTACAAAACTTAACAGACTTTCATCAAATTTATATTATGGGTGATATTGTGTTTTCTTATTAAAGGTTACAAACTTTCAAAAATAATTTATGTAGGGGATAATATACAAGGAAACCATGCAACATTCCAACTGTTAAACTGCTTTATAGGCCACTGAACTACCGAAGTACGTATCTAGTATTGTGTATATCAAATCTGGCTAAAAACATGCTACATCACAAAGATAACATTCATATTTTCACAAAAAAAAACACCTTTTGTTGCCTTTTCTTTTATGTAAAGTAACAAATTACTGGATAGTCAATAAAGATTGATGGAAAAGATCTCTAGCCGGATTTGGTATAAATGAAACAGGATGCATGGTTGGGATTTGGGTGGCATATAAATTAGTTTTAGTAGTTGAGCAACCCTAACAAAAGTAGTTGAATCGTCGGGTGACCTCCTTATAGATTATCCCTTCTATTTAAGGTTAGGAACCTAAATTGTTGAATTCTATCTTCCATTATTTTTTTTGGGTAGAGAGGTGAGTGATAACTGGTCCTTTGACTGCCTACTTGCAATAAGTTTATCATATACCAAATAGAAATTTTCGAAAGTTTTTACATTTTTATGAGTGACAAAATATTGTACCGTAATGGCGTAATACCCTGAATATAACTTTCTATAAGGTGGTTACCTTTTTATGTGATTATGCCTAAAATATACTATCACATTTTCCCAATTCAGTTACTAATCATTATATAAATCTCTTGTGCAGTATGTTCTTCTTTATATTAACGAGGGGTGTGATCCTGTCAACAAATTTTATTATTGTGATATCACTACTCTTCCTGGCGGGATTAAAGGGTGTAAAGAAGCGAAACGCCTACCATTTGTCAAACTTATTGACAATTTTGAGGCACTATATCATGCAATTGCAAATGATGATACCGTTTTCACCTTTTTAACAAATAAAAATGCTCCAAAATACAAACTAGTTCGTGTAGATCTAAAGGAGCCTAACATATGGACCGAGGTTATTCCACAAGCTGAGAAAGATGTGCTTGAATCAGCTGTTCCAGTCAATGGAAGTCAAATGGTTGTGAGTTATTTAAGTGATTGCAAACACGTGTTGCAGTTGAGGGATTTACAAAGCGGGTCCCTTTTGCATAATTTGCCGATAAGTATTGGCAGTGTGGATGCTGTTAGTGCAAGGAGGAAAGATAGTTTGTTTTTTATAGCTTTTACAAGCTTCCTTACCCCCGGGACGATATATCAGTGCAACTTAGAAACTGGGGTTCCAGAACTCAAGATATTCCGCGAAATTGTTGTACCTGGATTTGATCAGACTGAGTTTCATGTCAATCAGGTATCTGTTTCTTTTTTTTCCTTCTTCTTTTTCTAGAGATAAGCGTGTCTTAGTTATTCAACTGGACTTACAGCCTTACAGGGGAGGGTATCAGGATTATGTAATTTAGGCTTTTAGCATATCAGTATACTTATTTGGTGTTTAGTTCGACGGAATCAGAGAAGGAATGTGATTATTTGGTGTTTAGCTTTTCTTTCCCCTCTTTTAATCTTCAATAACCCAAGACCCTTGTATAATTTTAGTACTTTAATAAAATATTTCCCACAATTAACTAAAAAGGTTATTTCTACTGCAATCTTATATATATGTTTCTTGACCTCTTTATTTATTTAGTTGTTATTTAAATCTGTAAATTCAGTTTTTTGATAACTTGCAGCTAGAGAATTGATACTATACACAATATGTAGATATGGTATGTATACACAATTCTTTTAAAGCTTCTCAGATTTTTTCAATTAAAGAATATTTTGAACTTTTTTTCTACCGATTTACTTGATTTATACCAAACAATATTCTTGAATATTCCTTTCCAGTAGGTCAACCAAACAAGACCGATTCTATTACCTTGCTTCTTCCATTACCTTGTTCTATTTTATTGATTATTCGCCTGTCACCAACAAAACAGACCCTTAGTTTTAGTGTATAAGTATTCAGTTATATGTTTTGATTATTTGATTCAGGCATTCGTGGCTAGCAAAGATGGTACCAAGATACCGATGTTTGTTGTGAGCCGAAAGGATATAGTTCTTGATGGGTCACATCCATGTTTGTTATATGGATATGGTGGATTTAATGTTAGTTTGACACCATATTTTAGCGTGAGTCGTACAGTACTGATGAGGCATTTAGGTGTAGTCTTCTGCTTGGCTAACATCCGTGGTGGTGGGGAATACGGAGAAGACTGGCATAAAGATGGTGCTCTTGCAAAAAAGCAGAATTGTTTCGATGATTTTATTGCTTGTGCTGAATATCTTATATCCTCGGGTTATACACAATCTAAAAAGTTAGCAATTGAAGGTGGAAGCAATGGTGGAACCCTTGTCGGGGCTTGCTCTAATCAGGTAACTAGTGTAGCTTTTCCATTAGTTTATTAATGCTTCCTTTTCAATTTTTCAAATTGTGTTTATGTACACACTATACATATTATGACTATGTATACAAAAAATGAAATATTATTTCAAGGAAAATACATCATTTTAAAAGTTCTTTTCTATACCTACTAAATGAACCCAATATAGACTTATTATTAATCATTATTTCTCTTAATATTTCATCATAAAATATAACACATTCTTAAAAATAATACACACAAAAAAAAAAATTCTTTTATTTAATATAGTTTACTTTAAACTGCTTAACTATTTGCAAGATTTGCATATATTTGATTTCTAAAATTCTTATCTATAATTTTATAAACAGGTGTAATTAATTATTATCCTTGTATTACCTGAACATACACTGATGAAATTTGTGTAATTACAGAGGCCTGATCTTTTTGGTTGTGTACTTGCTCATGTTGGTGTTATGGACATGCTTAGGTTTCACAAGTTTACAATTGGTAAGCCTGGTTTCAGTTACCGGTATTTGGATATGCAGTTTGAATCTGGTTATATTGACTTGCAGTTTCAATAATCAGTTATCTAAGTTTGAATAAGAGGTTGTTTCGAATTGCGAGGGAGTTTATCTGCATTTTGGGGGAGATTATCTGATTATTGCTGCATAAAGCAAATAATTATAAAATAGTGCTTGGTTAACCATATGAAAAAAATGATTATCTGAACAGATTCTGCATCTGAAGATCTGATTAATCAGGGGTCAAATAATGAGTTGTTATAGTCAAGTTTGGTACTGGCTTTCAACATGATTCATTATTAAATGCTAAAATGTAATAACCTACTTTACTTTTTACCTACTTTGTGAAACTTCTGCACCCATATCATATAATATACCTCCCCATTCTCTTCACAAAATATCCTTTTTGGTTATTTGATGCATCGGTTTCTTAAACTACTTAGTATTACAACTTCATATAGGAAAAGCACATAAAAAACTCGCCTACTACCTGTTTAGTTCCATCTGATAATTAAAAATCACACAATCGCTTATAAAGCGCACATCTACACCCCCTTTATTATAGTAAACTTTATTTATGGCTTATTCTGTAATTCTGCATACTCACACACATATAAAACCTTGGCGAATGTTTTCACTTGCCAGGTCATGCATGGACATCTGATTATGGCTGTTCAGATAAAGAAGAAGAGTTCCAATGGTTAATCAAGTAAGCAATCCAAATCCGCATTCGACTATTTAGATGCATATTCTCCAAGCTTGTGGTTTATCATTATTATGTACTTTAGTACAAATTATAATTTTCTTCTAAAAAATCGTTTTTATCAGGTACTCGCCACTGCATAATGTCAGGAGACCATGGGAACAATCTACTGATCCTTCTTGTCAATATCCTCCCACATTGTTGTTGACAGCCGATCATGATGACAGGGTTGTCCCTTTGCACACTTTGAAACTGCTGGCGGTATGTATCTCATTCACCAACTCAACTTTTAATTTCACATTTTCTTTCATTTTCTTTCACATTGTCTAATAACTTAAAAAGATAGTAAAAGTTAATCAAAATTTTAATGTTAGGTAACCAGCTTTTTATAGGCAAGAAACACTATCATGCTTTCAGAAATTTTGAATTACTATAAACTACATGAAGAGAATTAGATCTAAGGTAATCTGACCCACTTACCACATGGCAGCTGGCGTGTTTTATTGACCATGTAGACTTTTTCTCTTGGCGCTTGAATAACCGATTGTTTTTGGTAAATTACCTTAAATGGAAAATTTTGGAGGTTTTTTTCGAAGGGTAAGAAAAGTTGGTTACCTTAAACAGAAGTGACCCACGTAGGTTACTTCTTATGCAATTTGCTCTACTTGTTTGGGACATAACAACATAATACTCTGCATTCCATAGACAATGGGTAAGGACTAAGGAGTAAGGAATAATAATATTTTCATTTAAATCCTTTGTTTTTTAATAATAGTTTTTACTGATCATCTCTTGTTTTAACTTCAATATCAAATAATGAAATTGTGGGAGAGACTATAATATTTATTATATTCAATTAATCATGAACATGTGCAATTTTTTGAACTTCATATTCTAATTAAGTTCATTTGTTTTATTGTCCATTTTTCCTTCGTGTTTAGACAATATGTGGTTAGTTGTAGAGTTCTTGCATGTTTTATTTTTTATATTTTATGTGGGTGTATGGTTGATAGTTGTTTTTCTTTTTGCACATATATTAGACCATGCAATACATTTTGTGCACAAGCTTGGAGAATAGCCCACAAACAAACCCGATTCTTGGCAGAATTGACTGTAAGGCTGGCCATGGATCTGGACGCCCCACAAAGAAAGTGGTATGAGCTCAAATCTTTAATTTTTATTCCCTCTTTAATGCCAATATATTTATATGAAGTAAGAATTAGTCCTAGATTTCATAATACTGTATTTACTTTTCGAAACACAAAAAATCATATTTAGTTATCTACTTGTTTCATTGTAAATAAAGGGGATGGCTGATGACTTATATGGAGGCCACCTAACTATTCAACCTTTTCCATTAAGACCAACCAACTATTGAAACTCTTTATAGGCCACCCCAAGTATCAATCCAGTATACCAAATATAAGCTAAAATTATGTTGGATGATGAGGATAAGGTTAAAATTTTCCAAAAAAAGAAACTAGCCTTGGTTACTTATTTCTATTTTGTAAAATAAAAAATTATGGAACAGTCGAAACTAAAGGAGATTTTCGTCATTTAGTCTGTCTTTTGTAGGCGAAGATAAATGCATACTTGAGTGGTCAATAAAGCAATACTTTAGATAATAACTAATTTAATAATTTTATGATAGAATTTACTCCTTAATTCTTATAACATACTCACGTAAAGGATAACTTCTAAATGACAATTTTCATGTCAGAGGACGCCATCCCTTTATCATCGGGTAGAGGTATGACTATATACATCTTACCTCCCCATACCCTGCTCAGGTGAAGTTGGTGGCCGTTGGCCAATAAAATAGTTGGGTGACCACCTCATTCCTTATTCCTATATAAAATAGTCTTTGTTTTTCTAAAAAAACAAATAGGAAAACAATATTATCACCGTGAATCTTCTCTGGTCACAATGTTCCGTTTGTTTAGTAAAGGAGACTCTTATAAGTAACTGATTTATTTTGTTTACTATGGAATGGTTAAATTGATTATTTTCAGTGTTCTGAAAGATTAGGTATCGAGATTTTGAACTTTTAGGAGGATATATATATATATATATATATATATATGAAATTGGCCTTACAAAACTTTAAAAATAGGTATGACATGAAAAGTTGGCGAGCTTGACCTTCATATTTTCATTTTGCAGATTGACGAATGGGCAGATTCATACAGTTTCATGGCTAAAGTGCTTGGTGCAACTTGGATCGATTAAATATTTAATTGACTTTGATCCATTTTAAGAAAAAGAAAAAAAGGTAGTTCCAACTAATCAATTATGTACATGGCCTTTAGTCCATTTAAAGCTGCAGCATCTTAGGCTTGACAGGGTTGGTGGTCTGATTCTGATCATGAAGTACATTATTACTGGCAATTGTTTATTCTGAAAGTTAAAATTTGATCCTAAGAGCATATGGAAAATACATTTTCATTGAAACGAATGATTTCTTTTAGATCTTTATATGAACCTGAATGATACCTTTTGTTAAATTACAAATACCAGTTTCTACAGTTTGCAATGTGGCATGCATACCATGTTTAAAGAAGAAAAATGATACTCATCTAGTGGATGGTTTACCTTTTGACCTAATGTAGTGAATTAGACGGTGGTTGGAATTGCTCATCTAAACAGTTTATTTGGTTCTTTTTCATTATTGTTATTTTTTAAGAGGGCAAATTGCCGAGAAAATTAACTAAAATGTTTAAATTTGTCAATAAAGGTAATGTCTATTTTTTCGGGCCAAGAAAGGACCTTAAATTCTAATTTATTCAAAAAAGGGTATATGCTAACCGGATGTTTAGGTAACCGGTTAACATGTGATGACATGTCATTTAATTGATGATGTGGCATTTTATATAATTTTTTTATGATGTGGCAACAAAGACCCTAAACTCTAACTCCTTTCTTCTCTCTCTACTCAACATGTTTCTGCCAACCGCCGCCCTAGAACCACCTACCCCATTTCACCACCGCCAGCATCTCACCACCACCAGAATCTCACCACCGCCACCATCGCACCACCGTTGCTTCACCGTCGCCATGAGCCATCGTCCTACCGCCATCGTGAACCACCATATCTAAAAAGGTTTTCTCTCTCTTTCCCCTCTCTCTTTAAAAAGGTTCCACCGGCACCACCACCACTCCACGGATCCACCATCGCTCCACCGTGTTTGAATCAGTCACCATCGCTCCACCACCATTGTCATATCCAGATCTAAGTTCGAATCAATATTAGGGTTTTCCAGATCCGAGTTCGAACCGAAATTAGGGTTTTCCAGATCTGAGTTTGAATCAAGATTAGGGTTTTCCAGATCTGAGTTGTGTTCGTAGATCACTCACCATCGTGTGTGTGTTTGTTGTGTGTCTTTTTGTTGGTGGTAGTGGTTCCTGGTGACAGTGGTTCATAGCGGCGCCGGTTGATCGTTTGAGGGTTTTCCAAATTCGTAGGTAGGTCAGTCGTTTGAGGTTTTTCCAGATTTGAGTTGTGTGTTTTCCTATCTTTGTTCCAGATCACGGTGGTGGTGGTTCACGGTGTTTAGGGTATTCAAATATCTTTGTTGGCGGTGATGTTCACGGTGGTTTTTCAGATCACGGTGGTGGTGGTTCACGGTGTCTAGGGTATTCAAATATATCCGTGCTGCGGTGGTGGTTTATGGCGGCGACGATGGTGGTTTATGGCGGCGGCGGTGGTTCACGCAGAGGATGGTGTTCAATGGAGGATCTTCATATCTTCAAGAACTTCATCTTCATATCTTCAAAGAACATGAACCATAAACACAGGCACATAAAGTTTTATAAAATATTACTTAAAAAAGTGAAAGATATTAAATAATTTGTTATTAAAATAAATATAAATCTGTAAATATGATTTGAAAAACCACATCAGCATAAAATATGATGTGGCATTGACTGTACAGCCATGTATGTTGCCATGTCACCGGTAACCTGATGAGTTGGCTATTAGCAGGTTTAAGAGGTAAAAATACTTTTTTTTTGTCAAAAATTGAAATTGATAATCCTTTCTTGGCCTGAAAAAATTGACATTACCTTTATTGGCAAATTTGGACATTTTAGTTACCTTTCTCGGCAATTTGCCCTTTTAAGAATTAGATAAACATGTTTGGAGTGTTCTGATGAAGAAAGTATATACGCTTATTTGCTTATGTTAGGGTAATATATGTTTTTAAAGTAAAAAATATGACTATATGAGGGGTTGTATGATCGCAGTAGAATCAACTCAGTCAATGTTAAATGCTGAATTGTCTAATATCCACCATGTTTGATTCTCACCTTCAAGTAAAGTCTATGCTAAATGACAGAGAGAAATACTGCGGTCTTATTAAATAATTATATCTTTTTCTAGTATGTTACTATATTATATTCATAACTAATTTAATATGAAGCCTTTAAGTTATTTAGGTATTAATTCATTCGAAGTTTAATTATTTTATTTATATTTTATTTAAAGAGTCATAAGATACTTATTTCAAACTAGTTAGGCGCTATCTGCATGGAAAGAATTATGAATTGTTCATCTGGTATTAATTTATTCATTGTGATTTGGTATGTTCCTATTCATTTTTGTTAGTTAATAGCTTGTTGTGTGTTGTTAATCAAATTCGAATTCCAATGATATACTGAAAGGGTTATTTAGTCATTTCATATCGTACAGATTCCCATTTTTTTTATATACTTACCAGTTACCACCCAAAAGCATCACATTTCTTATAAATTTAATTCCATCAAATTCCACTTACATCAAACTTTAATTCCATTTCAATTCTAGTTCTGTCAAAAAAACAATTTGTCACTAGTACTTACATTTTACTTCTATAATATTGTTTTCGAAAGTTGATTATATGTCAATTTGGTTAGAGGTTGTTTAGGGGTTGTTTGTGTTAGCTTATTATTTTTAGGCTTAAGCTTATTAGCTTGTATACTTGTAAACTTATTAACTTATTGGCTTGTGCCACATAATGATATCAGTATCATATTATCTTCTCATTTAGTCAACAAACCCAATCTCACACCGTCCTGCTTTATTTAAGATACTAATAATAATAATGAGAGAGAGAGAGAGAAGAGAGAGATATGTAACTTGTAAAAGGACCTCAATAATGGATTGAACGAAAGAGACGATCATGTTTCCCTTATAAGCCATCTAAATAAACTTATAATCCAAACACACCATACCTTAGTTCTCAATCTACCAAATTTCTTATATTTAATTTCGTTTATTTTTTGTGGTAACGAGGGAATTCCTATACGAACCATGTAAAGATAAAAGTGGACCCATGGTTCACACAATTCACATGATTTTTTGAATTTGGACTCAAATTGGTTGGGGCCAAGTAGTTGAAGTCATGGGACCTCTTTATAAGCCCCGTAATGTAAAACGTGAAGAAATAAACACCAAGACATTACTAACTTGTAACCATATTGTTTATTATTACAATAATATATGAAAAGTTACACTCTTATAAATAGGGAAAAATAAAAAAGAAAGAATTGTGACCTTGAGATGAGGTCATAAAACACTTCTTCTAGTGGTACACTAATTAATTTTTCAGGTAGTGCTTATATAGCACCACAAGAATATAGATTACAACAAACCAAAATGAATTTTATAATTTATGCTAAGTGGAAATACATGTCTAAACTCCAACTCAAACTGCTTACGGGTCGGGCCGAATTTATTTGTTTACCTCATCAGAGAGGTCGTGTGTGGCGGCCCGCGGCCCGCCCACACAGCCGTGTGTTCTTTGGGATCGGGTATTCGTCTCTGATTGACCCTGAGTTTGTGTAAACACGAAGGTAAAACTGTTCACCGAGGTATTGTCGTGCCCAGAACTCTGTTCTTATGTTCCACATACCGACATTGTCAAGTGCAACGTAAATCGCAGACCATGATTTCGGGTAAACCTATGAATGTGTAAACAAGGGGTTTACAACATGATCAGATCGCTATCTTAATTGAGAACTCGTAGTTGTGTTCGACCCAATTTGACCCGTTAGAGATAAAATATACCTGGATTGTGCTGCGGGCAACTCCATCACGAAGGTTGTAACTGTTTCTGCTAGCTTGAGTCCATAATCCTCCATCCATTCTGCATTTCAGTAATAAATCAGTATCCAAATACTAGAATTGATAGTATGTGACATGAATACACAATTAATAATCAGATAATCACTTTTAAAACTTGTAACCAAACGCGTGCTTACCCAACAACAAAGAACTGATAGCCATCTATATGATAACTGAGAACAATATCCGTAGGATTTTCAAAGACGATTTCAACAAACGATCTGAAATCAGCCCCCATAACCGATGTATCTTCGTAAAGACCACCACCAGATGGTCTATCAGATATGCTTCCAACACGAAAAACGCCTCCAATGTTGAAATAGTCAGCAAGCTTGAGGGGAGTATCAGCAGGCTTGTAAGAAACACTGTTGATCCCGTATCTTTGCTTGCCATCAATTTGGCCCGCTGAACTCTGGAGGATGATGGTTCTGCTCGTGTTGATCATGCCATAGTGGTATGAACCTTGTGGGTTCGGTCTAGGCCCGCTTGCTGTAAGATTGGTCCTGCAGTTATTCAAAAATATGTCAGTTTTGACCCGAACCCGTTATAACCTGGGTCCTTTTTGACCCATTACCAAATCCGCCTGTTTTGTTAGGTTTAGATAGTGATATGATATATTTAGGATAAGGAGTTTGAAGACGGACCTGATGGACCGGGCCTGGTTAAGGGACCAGTCGACTTGGATGGTGGGACCCCCGGGGATTGGACCCGAGACTTTGCCAGCAGAGTTGGTGTAATGAAGGACGCCGGTTGTGGTGAGGATGGGAGTGGTAAACCGGGAGGACACGACAATGTAGTAGTCCTGACCGGGTTGGTCGGCGGTGAAGAGTACAGAATATGATTGTCCACAATGAACATCTAAAGAAGAATATGTTTGTTGGACAGTATGTGTTCCTTCCACCTCTACCAATTTCATTTTGTGGTTTTGAATACGGAAGTTTAGGGAGTTTTGTAGTCCCACATTCGATATTCTTAGTCTGTAAGTTTTTCCTGTTTAATTGGCAATCAATAATAAATAATTAAAAAACAATTTTTCATATGAAAGTAAGTTATATTTTATTTAATAGCATTATATTGATTAAATGTAGTAATATTTACCTTGTTCAACGGTGAAATAGGCAGCATTTGGTCCACGTCCATTAATGAGAATGCCATCTGGAAAAGGTATTTTATGACCTCCGTCTAGAACTCTTCTCAAAATCTGCAAACAATTGAAATAAAGTTGAAATTGTAACTTAACTGATCACCTTTTTTTCTCATTATATGTAACTTTGTTTATTATTTTATTTACTAGTGTAATTAAGAGACGGAGATATGCAACACCACCAGGTCATCCAACATTTATTTAGATTCAAAAGTAAAAAAGAAAATGAAATTTATCGTCTAATGATAAAATATTTTTTTTATTACATATATATGTAGTAATAAAAACGTAAAAATTGCCCTTCAAAAAAAAAAAAACGTAAAAATTGGTTAGATTTAAAAGTACCGATCAAATATTAAGTCAGGGGGGTCATAAACCAACCTGAAAAAACTGGCTAAAGGAAGAAAAAAGACAAAACTATGAATTTGTAGGTATATAGATCTTGGCTGGGTAAGTGATCAGCTAAATTTGCACATGGATCTGCTGTGGGTCCTGGTAAGTTGAACTTTTTAGTGGCTATGAAGAAAGGCCAACTTTATTTTATTATTATTGACATTAATAATCCATATGAATTAAAAATTAAAGCTACATTTCTCTTATTGTTAATTTATATCTAATCTAATCAAAACTATAATATGATGGAGTCATAAAATTTTCATAACAGGGTGTAAATTTAAACGTGTTCATTAAATCGAGTAGATTAACCTTTTTCTTCGAGATCATTCAAAACTGAAAATTAAATTTGCGATCGAATTCACACCACAATCTGAATCTGAATTCTGAATTTCATATGGGTCTTTGTGAGCTTTTAATTAGTGGCAATAATTATGAGAAAATGATGTGAAGTAAATGTTCAAAAAATAGTTTGTTGGGGTCCGCCGTTTTTGTTATCTAATTGTGGCAAGTGCCGCGGGGACCCATTATTTGTCCTTTAGGCCCAAGCAAGATTGTCACAAAGTAAAAGGTAGCACAGCTGTAGTAGGCCATTGCCAGTATCATTAAACCCTAAATAGCAATACTGCATAGTGCATACCGACGATAGATGTAGTATTAGTTAGTAACTTGATGTACGTAATACCTATTCAATTACGAAGTTCCTAATTATAGTAATAGTTTATAATATTAATCTCTTTTAAAAATAAAACAAATTATTTGATTAAAGTTAAAACTAGCATACAACAAAAAAACACTGATAATAACCGGTCACCTAATCAGAAACTAACCCGACCAAAGGTAAAACCTGCTAACCAATATATGATATGCTTCAAGGCTCAAATATTTAATCCGATTGTTTTAACATTATATTTTGATATAGAAATAGAGTAAACTTGCACTTAAATGAGAAACTGAAAATCACACTTCCCTATTTGATATATAAAAAAAATGAATTTTGTAGCCTACAGAAGTTGACGGATAACCAAACCTCAGTTATTGCAAACAATACAAAACGACACCACTTCAAATTGTTCGGTGCCAATTTAATGAATGAAATAAAATGAGCCAATGAGGTCCCGTGTTGACTTAGAAGCCCGCGTTTAATTTTTGAAGTATGCATTTTACACTTAAGAGTTAACTTTAAATATTTTTCTTATGTTTAATATAATGTATATTAACCAGATTTTACAATCACTTAAATTACTTACTGTGTGGTTAGCCTTATACCAGTCTTTGTAAGTACAGTAAATAAATGAAAAGAGCAAGCATTACTTACTGTGTGGTTAGCCTTATACCAGTCTCCGATAAGTACAGTGAAATCACCGGCAGGTTCATCAAAAGGAACTGGGATTCGAGGACGGCTTAGAATCCTGATACCTCCAAAACCGCCAGCAGCTTTATGGAACGATAAAGAAGGGAAATAATAAAAGCTTCCG
This sequence comes from Pulicaria dysenterica, assembly GCA_947179395.2. Classification (NCBI taxonomy): domain Eukaryota; kingdom Viridiplantae; phylum Streptophyta; class Magnoliopsida; order Asterales; family Asteraceae; genus Pulicaria; species Pulicaria dysenterica. Next base: position 2,924,838 of record OX359293.1, read on the forward strand.
ATTTGATCCTTCACTTGGAGAATGTACGTGAAGTTTTTACCAGGTGGGATTGGACATGTTGTGCCATAAACCCCATCTTCAAAAGAATTTCTTCTTTGTTGAATTCCATTCCTACAAAATCATATTTTAAGTCGAAACCATAATTACTAAAAACAAAAGAAAAAAAAAACATTCTTGCTTTACCAAAATATTAATTAGCGTTAAATATTTGAAATATACAGAAAAGAGGAACCATATTCTGAAGAGAATTTATTCTTGCTTTACCAAAGGCGATGGAAAAAAATGAGAAATAAACACGAGACGCGAATTTGTTAGTTTCACGTGCAAATGTAAACATACGTTAAATGACAAACACAGGATCACCGCCTCTGACCCTGCTTCATGTACTATTTGTCAATCCTCATAATTTATGTTTTAAAGTTCTTCCTTTAATCCATATAAAAAAACAAAATAAAATTGACCCTCTTAAAATGTGTGCCAATTATTTCCATTTTATTGAGCCTATAGGATCCCCAGTTATTTAGCGTACAATTATTTAACAACGATGACAAATTGACAATGACAAATTATTAAGTTTTTATTACAAAAAATATAATGTGAAGTTGTGTATTGGATGATTGTCGATAAACTCAAAACGCAGGAAGCTTTTAAAATAAAATAAAATAAAAAAGTAAAATAAGAAATAAATAAAAAGAAACGAATAGGTCGAAAAATGAATAAGATTAATGATACAACCGTATTTGGAGAAACAACCAAATTAAATACTTCACCAAACCATGGAAAAATACTATTATTGTTAAGTATTACTCAAAATGAAAATACTACACAGACGAATAACAAATTGTTATAGAATTTGTGTTTTATAATCAAGAAACATTCTACATTGGAGGTAATTGGTACAAAATAAATATAAAAATAATACTTTGTATAAAACCGACCACTATATTTTGATAATTTTACAATCACATCCTAAAAACTATTCCTTGTCCTCTTTTAAAAAATAATATGCGACATTTTTGTTACAGATAAGTAACTTATATCATACTTACAAACCACTTAAATGATAATATTTAACATAACCCGTTTTATTTTTTTATTATTTACAGATCATCTTCCCTTGTAAATAGTTACAATTAGTAACTGTAACTATAATCATTTATTGTTAGATAATATTCACAAGCTTAAAACTTCTAGTAATTGTTTAAGGTATTGAGTAGATTTGATTCAGGCACGACACGATAATAATAAAAAATAATTTCAAAAAAACATGGAACTCATCCATATTAGTTTAATCCTGAAAACGGAATATTTGCATGTATCTCTGCTGGTCTCGAATTTGTGTGAGAATCAGAGAATGTGCAATCTAGCTCACGAAAATGTTTACATATTAATTATTTTTTAAATTCTAAATGTGATAAAAAAATGCAAATTTGAAGACAACTTTTCCCCCAAAATTCACAAAAATTAAACTATATTAATATTCGTTCGAATAAATAATAAAGTTCGAATGGGCTTTATACTTCAAAGTTCAAACGATATTAGGTTTAGTGTACTTCTAAACAGAACAAAGTAAGATCTCTTCGTACTCGATTCGAAACTTTACTAGATGAAAACTGAACTCTGAGCAGATTTATTCCGAATTCCAGTTATTAAAAAAATCGATGATCAACAAATCAATTTGGTTACCAGGAGATAAGAAACGGCTCGGTTAAGCTGTTGAAGACATTGATAATGAGATTATCATTGGTAACAGAGTGAATATCAGGTCCAGGAAACTGTCCATTGATCAATATGCCCTGCACAATCAAACACAGATAGAGTTTAAAAAATAAAAACTACAACCATTGATCTCTGCTCAGATCCAGCAATCAAATATCTCAGATCAATCCGTACAAAAGTGAACTCGAGATCTAACAATAAACATTTGGAAACGAAACAAATCTAACTCGCGGTCAATGATTCGAGAAAGAACACGATGACGTCAGGTGAACGGAATAAGATTTCATTACGAACCTGTTGGCGGACTCCGAGAGGATAAATATCGCCGTAGGTGACGTTCCAGTTGAAGAACTTGTACGGATCTTCGGCGGTGGAAATGACGGCGAGAAGTGCCACAACGGCGATGGAAACCGCCAAGCTTCGCGGCATTATTCCGTTCCGGTGAGTGGAGAGTGGAGGAATGAAGGAGAAGATTGTATGTAGTAGAAGGGGGAATAGAATGGAATGGAGGAGAGATAAAAGGAAAGATTTAAAAGTGCGGTACAGGTACAGGGTAGGGTGAGTTGGGGTCTGCTTTGCCGACTGATGATGGATTTGAGAGGGAAAATATATAAATTAAAAAAAGAGAATTATAAATTTACATTAATTAATGGTTTTGAAGTTTTGACAAATACAAATGCATGTGGTCGCAATGTTTTTTTCTATTTTTTATTTTTTTGCCTTTTCGGTGCACATTGTTTCTTTGTTTTAGAGAATATTAGTATTATGAGATAACATGAAAATAATAATGTGGGTTAGACTTGTATGTATAGTAGTATAGTATTTACGTAATGTGAAAGTGATAATATTTTATGCTTTATAGTTGATAACATTTGAGGTTTCAAAAATTGTAAAGATATAGTAGCATTGAATCCGTTTTCTTTCTACTTTTTTAGTTTTTTTTTGGTTTTTTTTTCATCAATTTTTTTATTGAAACTAACATTAATTAGCTGAGCTAATTAAAAAGATGATTGGTTGGACGTTTGAGTTGAATATTCATATTGTTAAAAAACATATACTACTTAAAATTAAGTAGTTTAAAAAAATTAAAATAGAAAGATTGTTAAACTCTTTATATATTAGTTATAGATTTGTAAAATAATGTTATTTATAAAATAGTAACTAAGTATAAATATTGTTCTAACAGTTTTCGAATAAACGACTTTAATCTTAAGAATGAGCTCGAAGAATAATTTATGGCCAAGGGTAATCTTGTTTTATTAAGTTTCATTTTAAATTTAAAAGAGAACTAATATAGACATAAAAAATAAATGACATAATTTATTGATCAACTTGATAATTCGGATTACATAACTAAACCCTATAATATGATGCTACAAAAAGAATATTAAATTGGGCTACACAATCATACAAACATGAATAAGACTTGTTTGTTTAAACTTAAGCTAAATGAATAAACGATTACAAATAGATAAATAAACAAATTGTCTTTGTTTGTTTAGAATATATTTGTGTTCGTCTATTCCTTTACATTGTAAATGAAGAACACGTATATAAATATACACTACACATCCAATATCATTAAACATAAAGATTCTAATTGATCTAATTAACCTCGTAGTGCGATCGGAAGCCTACAATCAAGAGTTTGTAACAAAAATCAAAGAAAAAGTTCTGGCACCATGTACAATACTATAATCACATGATTAGTTAAGTAATTGATGATTACAACTAATATAATTAAATGATTACAGACAAAAGTAAATAATAAAAACCGAATACCAATAAACCTTAATTTGTGTGTGTGTGTGTGTGAGAGAGAGAGAGAGAGAGAGAATACCAACAAACCCTAATTTGTAAAATAGATTTGTTCAAAAATGCACCTTTTAATTTACATGCTACATATATTATACACCCCACCGTTCTATCTTTTGAGATACATTCAAAGACCCTCAAACTTTCATATTAAGCTTTTTAATTGTTTAAGACATAATATTAATGTTCTAAATGATAATGACAGGCTGCTCCTAGAATCACCATTCTCTGAAGATGAAATAAAGCAAGCAGTGTGGAGCTGCTCGGGGTCTAAAGCACCTGGTCCTGACGGCTTCAACTTCAATTTCATCAAAAAACATTGGGTCACCTTAAAGCATGAATTTCTCCAGTTTATGAAGTTCTTTGAAAAAAACTGGCATTCTTACCCGGGGTTGTAACGCCTCTTTCTTAACCTTGGTGCCAAAGGTTAAAGACCCTCTTGAAATCCAAGACTTTTGGCCTGTCAGTTTGATCGGCTCCATGTATAAAGTCTTATCAAAAGTTTTATCGGCCAGGCTTGCCCTAGTCATGAATAAGATAATAAGCCCTAACCAATCTACTTTTATTGCTGGCAAACGGTTTCTGGATGGGTGCTTAATTGCAAACGAGGTAATTGGACATGCAAAAAAAGGAGAATCTTAAACTCCTCGTCTTTAAGGTTTACTTCGAGAAGGCCTTTGACTCCGTAAATTGGCAATTCCTTTTTGATATCATGAAACAAATGGGCTTTGGTCCAAAATGGATCTCCTGGATTGAGGTATGTCTATCATCAGCCTCCATCTCCATCCTGATTAATGGAGCTGCTACCAAGGAATTCAAAATGTCCAGAGGTTTATGACAGGGAGATCCACTTTCTCCCTTTCTCTTTTTAATTGTTGTTGAGGCTTTGCGGGTACTAATTCAAGAGGCTTGCAGGAAAAAACTTTTTCATGGCATATAAAAAAAATGATGGAAGCAATCTCCCCCTCCAATTTGCCGATGACGCCATCTTCTTTGGGGCTTGGTTAAAATCAAATTTATTGAAACTGATTGACATATTGAAGTGTTATGAAGAGTCTGTGGGTTAGAAACTAAATCAGAATAAATGTTCGGTATTTGGTGTTGGCGTGCCCACTAGAGAAGTCCATCAATTGGCTGCCCTAGTAGGTTGCAAAGTAGGTTCTTTTCCATCTTCTTACCTTGGTCTTCCACTCAAAAAATCCATGAACAGAATCTCCCATTAGTCTTCGGTGATAGATCCCTTTACGAAACGGTTAAACTCCTGGAAATGCAATTCCCTTTCGATAGGTGGAAGACTAATTCTTTCAAAATCTGTACTTGGTTCTCTACCATTATACATGTTCTCCCTATTTAAGGTTCCACTAGCGGTCACTAAAAAGTTGGAGATCATTCGCAAGAAATTCTTTTGGGGGTTCACTGATAGCTCAAAGAAGATTAATTGGATTAAATGGAAACAAGTTATAAATGACAAAAAAATGGAGGTTTGGGTGTTGGTTCGCTACGTACTTCAAATTTAGCTCTTCTTGGAAAATGGAAGCATCGTTTTCTTAACGAACCTAATGCGCTATGGCGGGTAGTAATCGCCCATCTATATGGGCCTTCAGGGGGTTTTAACATATCATGTCCTAAGAACAATCGAACTTCAGTTTGGAGCAACATAATCAGAGCATGTGGAAGCATAGAAAAGCTGGGAATACCATTTCAAAACTCATTCAATCGAAACGTTGAAAGTGGAAAAGAAATAAGGTTTTGGCTAGACCCTTGGCCAAACTCCCTTAGTTCCTCTTAAAGACTTGTTTCCTAGAACTTTTGCTTTAGAAGTAGAAAAAAATTGTCTCGTTGCTGATCGTTGGGTACTTCAAGATGGTCATTGGCAAGGTAAGTGGAACTGGGCACGTCAACCATCAGCAAGATCTCTTGAGGAGTTAGGGTTTTTATCGCAGGCTTTAAGCCACATACAACTATCTCAAAAACGATACTATTGATCTTGCAAATTGTGGGCTGATGGGTACTTCACGGTCAACAAATTTAGAGCCCTAATTCGTCAAAAAATTCTACCAGCTGCTGCAATTAATACTAATGAAATTTGGAGCAGTTGGCTACCCGCGAAAGTTAACATTTGCTTTTGGAGAGCAGCTCAAAACGCCCTCCCGTGTCGCCTAAATGTAGCAGCAAGGGGCATTCAACTACAAAATGTAAGATGCCCATTATGTTTGCAGCTTGATGAATCTCTCGAACATTTATTTTTCTCATGCTCGAAGACAACCTTGATCTGGCATAAGGTCATGGCTTGGCTAAAGTTACCCTCTTCACAAATTGCTTCTTTTCCCGAATTATTTGCTTTTTCTAAGTCGCTCGGCCCAAAATCCTACTACCCTAAAAGAATTTTCGAAGGTATAGCAAATGTGCTTGTTTGAAGCATATGGAAATGGAGGAACAAGTTACTACATGCAGAAGATTCGGCAAAAGAATCAATCCTACAAGAGGATTTTTTTTCCCTTTCATTCAGCAGCAAGCCTTGTTCTGGATGCAAAACAGAAGCAGAAAAACGGACTTATTTTGGACGCAGTGAATTACAAATCCCTTAGGTACAAGTGTTAGGCTTCAAGCTTAGGTGCTGTTTGTTTTTTGAATACATAAATGTCTTATGTCTTATTCCATGTATGCAGGATAAGATGTGGTTTAAAAGGTCTTATGTTTGCGAATGTCTGCGAGATAAAACTGTTTGTTTTTTTAATTTTAGGAAATGTCTTATTTATTATATTTACCAACCACCACCTCCACCACCATCACCACCGCGGGTGATCACCACCGACCGTCATCGCCGACCACCGCCTCCGCCAACCGCCACCAACCGCCACCGCCACCACCGCCGTCGACCATCACCGCCGACCACCTCCGCCAACCGCCACTTCCACCAACGCCGCCGACCTCCACCAACGGCCACCACCACAACCATCACCGACCACCATTAACCGCCACCTCCACCACCGTCACCACAGCCGGCGACCACCACCAACCGCCGTCGCCGACCACCACAGCCGCCGACCACCACCAACACCGGGTTTCACGAGCTTAAAATCAGAATAATTTAAACTTTTTAAGTATATTTATCAAAGACGTGCAGCGGAAACTAAACATTGGTTATAAAAATATAAACATTAAAACCAAGTCTTACAACGAACCGGTGTTACCATACTATAAACCGACCATCGGATCACAGATATAAATAACAACAGAGTGTTCCAGAAGAGTTAAATACAATTACCCACAAGCACCCGTCTCACCAGGCTGCCTAATCATTACCTGTAAAAAGGATAAATCATGAACCGGTTAGCTACACTAGCTAGTGAGTACAGATTACACATAAGTATCAATAAGCATGCAGTCGAAAACCAGGAAAGCACACAAGGCTATCCTATCACATCGTGGTGCACCAATCATACCCGTAGGAGTCGCATATTGCAGGGTAGCGAGCCCCGCTCAACAATCCTAGCCGGGAAATCAGCTACAACCAATTGCACCAGTGGGAAAGCGAATAGCAGTCCACCTGGTACACTCTGTCTATCATGTTGGTTCCCATCTGTCAAGGAACCTTACTCCTTAGAGGAACGGCGGCCTGCAGGACCATCACCCAAGCGTATACTACTTGAGTACCGTTAGTTCCCAGGTACTAACACCCGTCTACCCGAGAACCCAACCAGGTATTAACACCCGTCTACCTGTCCGACCTCCATGTTCTATCGTTTAGTGTCCGGACACAATAACAAATACACGTATCTTTCATGCGCGCATATAATCACACCAGTTAACATCTTTCATATTGATAAACAACATATTAATTCAATTCTATCATAGCATACAATTACCGCATGGTTTCTATCACAAGTGTACTTTTCATACATATAGACAACATGCAAGTACGACTCTTTCTTAGCATACTGTATATCTCTATCATAAACACACTGTATGTTTCTATCATAACATTCTTTCATGTATCATACACCAATTACATGTCATCATGTACAACATACAGCTTACCTACTGAGACTCATGGGAAACCGGTACTCACCTGGAATCCGTGCTATGCAGATACACCACTTGCGTCTTCTGACCTCTTAGATACACCTAACACATTAGGTTCAGGCTTAGACACCAATCAACGACACTTAACTAGGCTTAAAACACCCTACATCGAGCGGTACTCACAATTGCCTGAACAAAAGCTCAACATGGCTTCTAACAGCCCCCTACGGCCATAGGAAACATTACCTACGCCCGTAGAGGTTGTTTCTAGAAAAACATGACCTACGGCCGTAGGAACCAAACCCTACGCCCGTAGAATTTGTTTCATCACCCGTAGGTGGTAATTCTCTTAAACAGGACCCTACGGCCGTAGCTACCTTTCCCTACGACCGCAGAAACAAAAACCAACCCCTGCGGCCGTAACACCCTACAACTACGCCCGTAGGAACCAAAATTCCAGTAGCTTCGTGCTCTGTTCGAGCACAGCAGCCGACACACCCGATTTTTGACACAAAATCATCTTGAATTCATATTCAAGTGTTTACACATGTTATCTAACATACATATAAACTTTCTAACATAAAATGACCAAAAGAACACAACAAAACACAATAGAATCCATCCAAATGAATCCTTTCAACACTACAACTCAAGAACTAGGTTTAAGCTTCAAGAACACTTACTAGGATGATGAAGATGAGGCTCAAGAACAGATTTAGCACCCAAGTCCAGCTTCTAATCCGAATCTAACCTTGATTCTTTACTTGATTTCCTTCTCAAATCAACAAGGGTTTATGTTTGGCTATGTTGGTACGTACATAAGTGTATGTGTATGTAGTGTGTGTGTTTTAACACCTAGAAGATAAGTCAAAAGATTCAAACCGACCCAAGTTGGTCAAATATCCCAACGCGGGTATTTCGTTCTCCTATTCAACTTAAAACACAACTTAGGGTTATCCGTTTCAACTAACGGAGATATTTTTGGAACCATTATTCAAAACCGTTCAACTAATTATCTACTTGGTCAACTTAAGACACTTTTCACAATACCACATTTTTAATCTACAATTAACACCAGTTAGCTCCAATTAACACCAATCACAATTAAAACATCAATTAACAACATATATACTACAGTTAACAACAAAACACCAGTTAAAGTCAACGTACTACAATTAAAGTTAAATGTACTACAGTTTACAACTAGGCCCCGTTTTGGGGTGTTACACACTACCACCACCGCCACCGACCACCACCAACCGCCACCTCCACCACCGTCACCACCGCCAACGACTACCACCAACAGCCGGCGGTTGGTGGTGGTTGGTGGTGGTTGGCGGTGGAGGTGGTTGGCGGCGGCGGCGATAATGGTAGCGGCGGTGGCGGTGGCGGCGGCGGCGGGGTAAGGGTGGCGGCGGAGATGACGGCGGCGGCGGTGACGGTTGCATCGGCGGTGACGGTGATGGCGGAGGTAATGGTAGCGGCGGTGGCGGTGGCGGCGGCGGTAATGGTAGCGGCAGCGGTAAGGGTGACGGCGGCGGCGGCGGTGGCGGTGGCGGTGGTGGCGGCGGTAAGGGTGGCGGCGGAGATGACGGCGGCGGCGGTGACGGTTGCATCGGCAGTGACGGTGACGGCGGCGGTAACGGTGGAGGCGGCGGCAGCGGTGATGACGGCGGTGACGGTGGTGGCGGCGGCGGTGACGGGGAGGTTGTGGTAACGGTGACGGTGGCGGCGGCGATGATGGTGGTGTGGGTTGTCGGCGGTGGTGACGGAGACGGCGGCGGTAACGGTGGCGGTGGCGGTGGCGGTAACGGTGGCGGCGGCGGCGGTAACTGTAACGGTGACGGTGGCGGCGGTGACGGTGGTGTGGGTGGTCGGCGGCGGTGGTGACGGTGGTGTGTGTGGTCGGCGGCGGCGGCGGTAACGGTGGTGGCGGTGACGTGGCGGCGGCGGTAACGGTGGCGGTGGTAACGGTGGCGGTGGCGGCGGTGACGGTTGCAGCGGCGGTGACGGTGACGGTGGTGGCGGCGGCCGTGACGGGGCGGCGGTAACGGTGGCGGTGGCGGCGGTGGGTGGTCGGCGGTGGTGACGGTGGCGGCGGTGGCGGTGGCGGTTGGTGGTCGGCGGGGGTGGAGGGTGGCGTCGGCGGCGGCGGGTTTAGAATAAATATTTTTTTATTATAATAAGGTTAAAAATAAGTGATAATAAGTGGTTTTAAACCACTTATCAAAATAAGTGTTTTTAAGTTCAAATAAGATCTTATTGCATCTTAGGTCTGATTTTAAACAAACGGTCTTTTAATGAAATGTCTGCGAGCCCGCAGATATTTTTAAGAATAAGTACTTATTCTAAAAAAACAAACGAGACCTTAATCTGTTTAGTTGTAAGCCTAAAATTAGTCATCGTTTTGTTTCTATGTTTTAGGTTGTAATCGGCTCCTCCTTGGAGCTGATGCTTTCGTTTCCCCTTTGTAAGTTTTGTTTACAATTATATTACTTCTATGCCTTAAAAAAAACATATATTTCAACATTTATTTTTATCAAAGAACACCCGTGATACTTAAATTAAACGATGTGCATAGATACATATTAAATAACACAAATTTATTGATCTTTTAATATTTATATAGAATACTGTATATACAATAGATTATATTTTAGTGTAACCATTAAATCAAACGTGAACTTTATGCTTATGCATCATCGTTCCTTGAGTTAAGATTTCTAAGCAAAATATATCCCACATTTTAAATCATTATTAGGACACCTAAAATATACTTTGTCCAAGTTTGATGCTTCTTACTATAAACGAACTCGCTTTTATTTCCCATCATAATAAATGACAAGTACGTGAGATACGTAAAAAGGTTTAAATGAGATTGTCTTGGTACTAAAATCAATCTTAGTCATAAATAAAATAAATTAATGTTTTATATATCTAAACGTTGTAGAGTAAATATATAGATATTTAAAAAAATTCATATTAATGAGTCATTAATTATTTTAAAAAACAGCTCTTTCAGTTCCGTATAAAAAATAGTTTTGCTATTAACTTTTCCCACATGACACGTGTGTCAATTCGCTAGTAGAAGAATCACTATTAACTTTGCATAATATTTATATATACGTTATCGGGAAGCCTTTCTTTAGGATATGTAGTACAAACTACAAAAGGCAAGAACATCTTGAAAAGCACATATTTTGGAACATTTGATGGTGTGGCATATCTTTTATAGTGAATAATAAATGCGGTTGTATGAATTGAAGTAATTAAAAAGTATACATATATTTAGATAAGAGGTTATATTTTATTCTATTTAATTTGTATTTTACATATTCTCTTAATTCTAAGCTCAAGATAGACAAGTGCTAAAATTTAAAAATGGGAGTAAAAAAAAAAAAGAAATAATACATTGCACGTGTCATCTCTAAATAAACAGAAAGATAAAGTAGAAGAGAATAGTAAATATAAATAGAACTTTCCCTTTTCAAAATATACTGATATTACCTATGTAAACTGAACGGGTATATTACCTAGTACCCATATAAACTGAATGAGTATATATATGGATGTACAAAAGTTATTATCTTGAAAGGATACATAGAAGGATATATTACATTCGTACCCCATATATATCCTATATATCAATTAACCAAATGTAAAAATAAAAATCCATCTTTTTAACCGTCGATCTCTACTAACTGGAATTACGTAAATATAAATGAGGTAGATCATGTATCTTAATGTTAAAGAATGTATACCATAGTTTAATTCTTAAACATCCACTATAAATTTTGTATATTCATTAGAATACAGTTACCATAATAAACCATATAAATGCACTTATAAATATAATATAGCCGCTCCCGCTCTCTAGTGAAAAAAAGCCTTATATGTCAAAAAATGTAAATGTTCTAGAAATGGTTAGTGATCGAGTTGAGACGACAAATAGATAGATATATAGATGCAAACAGCAAAAGAAAAAAAGCAAAGCCGTAAGATTAGAAGTCTAAGTTGATGATAATTAAACTTATAGACTCATCTGAGTAAGCTAGCGTTGACCATCGTGTATAAGAATATGGGATGTATAATATGTTATATTTATTATCACAAACAAACTTTATATATAATTACACGATATATAAAAAATTTATAGTATAGTAGTATATTTTAAAAGAAGATAGAAAAAAAAGAGGGGTAATAATGTAGTGAGGTGTCGGTGGGTGGGGTTTAATGCAAATCTCACATGGTGGGTTTGTGACTTTGTGTTATTGACTTTGGTTGTGTGGTTGCGCCGTTGCGGTATGGTAACGCATGTCCAGGTAAACACTTCCCAGTTTAAGCCCATTCACATCACCACATGTGCTCCCTATTATTCCTTCTATTTTTCTTTCTTCTTATTATTAATTCTATTTTCTTTATTATTATTATTATTATAGTTGAAAATTATTTCAAAATTTTTAGATATCATTCTTGTATTTGTATATGTTAGATGTGTAATATGTCTAAACGGATGCATCTAGCTTTTGTATTTTTCAAATTAGTTGAGTTCTTAATTTTTTAAGAGGTAAGATCGGTTTTTTCTCAAATAAGCATTCTCTCTTTTTCTCAACATATAAGTTGAATAAAGTTTTTAAATAAACCTAAATGTAACGAATATCTGTTTAAATAGGATGACAAATGAACATAGAATGATAGAAGATAAGTTTGTAACTGTGGAACAACCTACTGTGATAATAATTTAAAGAAAAAAGCATGAAAGGTACCAAAGTTGTAATCGTTTTTCTTTTTACAAGATCGAGATAGTGAGATTTGATCGGGATAATAAACATCCACCAATATGTTATAAGTCTTCAAAGATATGGCAAATTAGATAATATATTTATACAATGTATAATATGATACATTGTTCAAAACAAATATTTAAAAATGTCAAAACTAGAGTTTAAGTTCATTGCTAGATTCAAATATAATTGCAAGTATAAGGTCAAACAACATCATAGAGTCCTGCCATATTACAAGAGAGAAAACTAGAAGTTTACAGTATTTGAAAGATCCAATCGATAAGTCATCATACTTTCCTACTCTAATCCTTTCTAGAAAACGATACTAGGTCGAGCTAGCAAGGTTTTGGCTAGTAGGATTGTATGCTTAGGATCACATTTTAACAACCTTGCTAGATATTGTTTGCATACAACTACTACATATGAGTGTGTGATACATTCATCGAAATTGAAATTGGGTCTATCTTGATGATCTTATTCATTTGTTATCTACCAATAAATAATAGATCATGCTTCATTGATCAAAATATTACAACAATAGTTGAGTGTTATATGGGAAATTAACTGTTGGATAACTGATTTTACTTTAGTTTTTCCTCGTATTCAGATAAATTACTTAAACATTATTCAAATTCTTTGACAATATACCGTCATTTGTTGCACCAAACTCCATTATATGTTCTACACAGTATTATAATATACAATAAATAGCTACTTGTAACTAGAAACAATTTTGTTATTAGGAGTAAACACTTACAATAATATGACTTGGAGTTGTCTAACGTCTTTATCATTTTGCAAACTAGAATCATTATAAGCAATTACACTAAGCCCGTCTCTAGAACCTTTATACACCAAGAGCAAATCTTTAATCTTTATAAATACTTAGATAGTGTTTTTGACAACCACTTAATGAGCTTACCTAGAATTCTTTAAAATCTTCACATTAAACTTACTCCATAAGCAACATAGACCCTTCTACACAACATGACTACAGATATTTTCAATGCATATAGGATACCCTTCATATGATCTCATTCAATTCTTGAAATATGAAAATGTGTCTTACTCAATATAATGCCATGAGCCATTTAAGTGTATGCTTTCTTGGATCCATCCTTTTTAACCTTTTTTGAATTTGTCAAAGTAGGGTTACTTACATAAATCCATCTATATATCTTTATCCGTATACATAGTTAACTACTTCATGGTCCTTTCATAAGACCCATTTTCATTTTGTAAAACATTAATAAAATTTCACTTAATATTCGATATGTAATAAAACTTAATAAAAATGCATTCAATCACTTATTAAACATTTCATATTAATTTAATAATAAAAGAATTCTAAAAGATCTTTTCCATTTATGATTGTAGATGTCTGTACATTCAGATTATTGTCGCCTTTCTATCAACCGTATAAGATTAATGTGTAAAAGAATAACAACCATCACGTAAGCATTATGATTAGTGAGCATATTAGCTTTACTTTTACCATAGCATATAAAGATGGTGACTTATGTGTTCGTGTTAATAACTCCATACCATCGCATAGCGGTGTAACTGTAACTCCATAATCTGCGTATTGGACCTCCCTCCAAAATGCATTTGGTACCAAGTTTTAACTTCATAATTAAGTCATACTCCATATTCGAGTATACTCAATAATATATTCTCCATTTTCAGGAGTAATCCGTAACAATATTATTTAATTGATAATAATACATGCATTTCAAAGAATCATTATACCTCATAATTACTTCATACACAATCAGTAACACATATTTCATTTCACAATTAGTATACACATATGGTCATGTACTCCGTAATTAGGTCATAAATCATCAATATCACGTATTTGTCACATCACAAATTTATATATTCGTACAGTAAAGGCAAAACAGTATACTCCCCGTGTTAGTCTGATAATATGATCAACAATCTCTATTCGGTATTTCACGTAGGTAAGTATTTCCCTATTCAATAAATACTTCATAATTATAAACTAAAATCTGTTAATCTGACCTTTGCTACAGACCGTGTAGCCCTTACCCTACATGACCAGAGCAATGTACACAACTGGTGTTGCCTTAGGGCCCTACATGGACCGTGTACCTCTATACGGGCCTGTACACCTACACGACCTGATTTGCACGGGTTTCGTATTGATACATGGGCCGTGTAGCTCATACACAACCTCTGCTGTTCTTCCGGACAACAGGCTATTTTGAGCCATTTAATCTCCATAATTCAAATTTCAACTTAAGAGTGTTCCACACTCTCACAACCTATGTGGTTGTTTATACATCATAACTTAACAAAAATACACTTAAACTATACATTAAACCCATAATTACACACTAATACATGTGATTATCTCATATATAAGCTTAAAAATACACATACCTTGTTTAATCTTAACTCAATTGCACATAGAGTTGATTTTTTGCAGCTATGTTTGTGAAGTTTATTTGTTCTAGCCTTCTCCCTCTCTAATTACATGAGATTAGTTCTATTTTCTTTTAATTAGGAGACATTTATATACTTAACTTTATCCATTTGTCATTTCCAGCCTCTCAAGTCTCAACTTAATAGACTTCAATATTGACATATTTAGTCCTCATACATTTCATTACAGACACACACACACACACACACACACACACACACACATATATATATATATATATAGGGGTGTTCAAAAATATCCGTATCCGATCCGAAATCCGAACATCCAAAAAATACGATCTGAAAATTCGGATATCCGAAATTTCGGATACCCGAAATTCGGATATCTAAATTTTCAGATTCGGATTTGGATAGTGTTTTTCAAAAATTTTGGATATAGAATATCCGAAATATCCGATTAATATGTTTTTTAATTTAAATATTATTATTAATTATATAATAAATAAGAACTTAGAAGCAAAAAGAAACCCTAATTTCACGTATTACATTCACGCCTCATTCCTCACGGCAGTCGATACTCGGTAGTCGACACCCACTGTTCAGTCGGCACCTACCGATCGGCGATGGAGACGGCGAATGACAGCAGAAGGAGACGGCAACAGACGCATGTCAGCACTTGGCAATCGAAACCTTCCTTCAGTCGTTGACAAATCCATTGTTATGTCCGCACCTACCGATCGCTGACGCAGACGCCGAGCGATGGCAACCGACGACCTTCTCGTTCTCGACTTCTCCTTCTCCATCTCTCTGTCAATCACTGGATTGGGCCGATTGACAGCTTCAAGCTTGATATATTGGCGATTTGCATATTATTTCATAGTAAGTTTAATATATAATATACCCTCTTGATTAGCATTTGTAATCAGATTGTTGTTGATATATTCCCGATTAGCATTCTGCAGATATGATTTTGATTATTACACTTTACAGTCAAATAGTCTTGTATTTTTTTCTTGATTAGCATTCTTGATTTGCGTCTATAATTCTCGTTTTGTTATTTTAAGTTTTAACACTTCTTATTTTGTTGTTTTAAGTTCTATCAGTTCTTGTGGATAATTGGGTATGATCGATGTGATTTTTGTTGTTTTAAATTGAAATTTGCTTGTTGAAATTTCGGATTATCCGATATCCGTATCCGAAATTCGGATATCCGAAATTTCGGATACGGATATCGGATAGCGAAATGCACTATCCGAAAATTTCGGATATCCGAAAATCCGGATATCCGAAAATGAACACCCCTATTAATATACACGTATATATACTTATTTTACTATTTATTTAATTCATAATCTACCATGTATATAAATATTTATTAAAAACAGTATTTCTGACTTTACGACGTTACACCTTTGTTAAGAAATACTTACTCAACTAATACCTAATGTCTTGTAGTGTTGGTATGTCATGTATATGATCACTTATCATCCAAATACAAGACTAAGAATGTTATAACGCTCTTATCAAACTTTCTTTAAACATTGGGCTCGAACTCACGTCTTAGAAAGGTAATCTCTTTGATTTTATTATCAAAATGCAAGTTTCAACTTTATAATTCCTAATTAATCCATACACGAATTTCAACAGTTTACAAACCCTCTTAGGATTCTTAGGATCCTTTGAACCATCGGGTTTATCTTATACACATTTTCTGTCAAGTTTCCATTTAGAAAGATAGTTCTAACAACAATCTGTCATATAATAGATTTGTAATATGATTCATTTATGTGATACATTTCACAATCAACCTTGTCTCAAAATACGAACATTACTTATTTGAGTGATTTTTAGCAATTATTAATCTCAATTTTTTTATAGGTAGTAATGTAGTATGATTCAAAGTTTATAGAGGTGTATCAAAATTAATAGTTGGGGTTTTCTAGATTGTGTGTATATCACTTTTTTGAATAACTTATTCGACGTTTATATATGTATCACGATATTGATTAGTGATAGTTTAAAAAATATCTGTTCTATAACCTTCTCAAATTCGTATTGGTTTAAACAGTAAAATAGTTACTATAATTGTCAAATGATTATAACTAACTTTTTGCAATTATATAACTAGAAGGTGTCACTTTGATAACAGTTGTGAAATAGGGTCAACAACTTGAACGAATTTCGAACAAATAAAGTCAGCAGTGGAATTGATGTCATGATATGTGGCTTTCATGCAGCCCTGCATGGTGGTACGGTGTAACGACCAAAATTTCGAGGTAACAATTATAGAATATATATATTTACTTTCGTCGATTATGATTATTTGAAGGTTGGAGTCGTAATTAAATATTATCGGGTGTTAGTGATTTAAAAGGTTATATTTTTAATGGAATAAAAGAATAGGGACTTAGGGGTTATTAAGGGAAACACTAAGGATTAAAGGGGGATCAAGGATTAAAGTTTAATTAGGGTTATTAAACTCTTTTGGCAGCCTTGTTAAACATTCACGGCAGAGTTTTTGGTGGTTTCTTTTCTCTCGATTGACTTGGAGAAACACAAGAAAGTTGTGGTGATTGGTGAGATTGTTGTTAAGGTAAATGTCTTTAATATTTGCTATTGTGTACTACAAGTTATTATCGGATTTAAAATGATTTGTTTGAGTTTTTAGGACTACTTTTAATCGATCAGAGGGGTTGTAAATTGAGGTAGATGGATTAGAGTTAAGGCATACAATCTAATAGGTTTAGGATGTTTACATTTGAAATCGATGTTAACGATTGATTATCTATTGGATTAATTGCTAAAACAACAATGCTTCATATTATAGTTTTAGTCGAGAAAGGAGATTAACTAATTGTTGAGTTCGTCGGCTGTGGTGAGCACTCGTATGAACTACGGTTGATGATGGTCAAAATAATAGTCAAATGCTATTTGTTAATGTAGCAGTCAGCAACGATTGCATGGTGGGCTGAACTACGATGGTCAAAAACTATTTATTCTTGCATCAAGGAAATACAATGGAGTATAGTATATTAAAGTGGCCAGCCATTAACTACAATTGAAACAGTGGTTAATTACGATTGAAATAGTTTTTTTTTGGCAAAGAAATTTCAATGGATGTTGGGTTCGTAATTACCATGCTAATGGGCTGGATACATACTTTCATTAGTTAGAAATTAAAGTGTTAATCTCATGTGTTAGGTGATTTTTTTTTTTGTTATAGGTTAGGTGTTGTGATTTCTAATTGTAGTAACAATTGTTTTCGTATTGTACGAGTCGGATACTCATTAGGACTCGTTGTTTCTTTAGGTTGTTCGGTGAACTCTTTCCGTGACTTCTCTTGGTCTTTTCTCTCGAAACTTCAGGTGAGTTCAATAGTTTACAAAACCGAGTACAACGACAAAATCTATTTTTTTAGATTAAACGCATATGTTTAATGATAGTTTTAATATGCTAAGTGTATTACTTGCAATTATATGGTTATGTATGCTTACAAGGTTGTTTATGCATGCTACGATTAATTTACGGTTTATATGATTTATATACATGTACATGACTTGCTGGGTGGGGGTAGAAACCCTTTATGCTCGCTTACGGTTTAAGGACCTATTAGGTTTTAATGACCTTCTAGGTTTAAGTGCTAGCCATATACGGAGTTGCGGGGTTTCTAGATAACCTTTGCAACACATGGTACGAGGGTACTTTTGAGTGCTTAAGTACTGGAGTGATGTATGACAGCAGGTGTAGTCATATCGATAGCATCACGTGAGTGTCAGGAGGGGTTGATAGCGGTTGCCCCCGTTTGTACTTACACTTGAACGACAATGCGGTTCTTGTACTAGCATAATCGGAGTAGCGAAAGCATCGCCTAATGTACACTCATGCATGGATCGGGAGTAGCTACCCAATCGATGCACGGGTTGCTTAGCGTGTGACTAGTGAACGGGGTTACCTAGCTGGCCGGGGCCCAATGGCTAGGGAAATTTAGCGGGTAGATATTCGGACTACGGTATATGGTACATGGTTGGTATTTGATATGCGGTTTGTGTACGGTTTGTCATGCTATGTTTATTGAAATGGTTATTTGACCCATTTATATGATATATGTTATGCGGGTTAACGGGGTGGGTCAGATACATATACGGGACGGGTTTGGTTACATTATAACTGTATTAATGCTTCATCTTTAATACTTTTACGGATTTTGTTATTCTAACCCTATTGACTCACGAGGCGTAAGCTGACACTTGTTCTTTTGAAATGGTGTCTTGTACTCGTGCAGGTGGCTTAGAGATCGGCTTTGTGAGACGGGTGCTTGGGTAGATAGTTTTTTTTAGAAATTGATACCAATGAACTTTTTATTGTTTTAATTATGGTTTGAATTCGTAACGGTTTAACGGTTTTGAACACGGTGTGATACTGTGGTTTTGTCGGGTTACGTTTATCGTACTTATGGTTTTAAGACTTCCGTTGCTTATGGTTGATTATTAACTGAAAATTTTTGTTAAACGGTATTTTTGGAAATCACGGTGTTACATACGGTGTGCATTAAGGGTTGTACGAAGGATTTTATGTGTTTATTTCCATGTTTATTTCCATGTTTATTTATATTCCTTTTGTTTCCAGTAAGTGCATGTGTCAAATAAAGGGGATTATGGGGATGCCCAGTTCCCACGTTCACCATCATTTTTAGTAGTAGTTATTGGTGTGTTCCTTTTTAGCAGTATTATGTTCTCTGTTATTTTTGATTATGAAGAATTAAAACGTTTCTCTCTCTCGCTAGACTTGCCTTCTCTTGTTACCTTCTTTCTTTCGCGTGATTGATCCGCATCATGTCATTGAATCAACTTCAGTGCTCATCTTCAGCAACATGAGTAATCTCTAGCCCACGTCAATTTCAATAACATTAAGGTCCCGTTTGTTTCACCATAATGTGAATGAATGTAATGTAATTGAAATCAAATTTTGTTTTATATTCCGTTTGGTAACTGTTAGTTTGTGGGGTTCCAACTCAAAACCAATTGGTTATGAGAGGAGTAACCAAGGACTCTTATAAGCTCATTACAAAGTCACTCTCCGTCCGATGTGGGACATTACTCAACAGTAACATTATATGGAAATGAATTAAATTCTTTGACGTATTTATATTTCTTTAGGTAGAGGAATGTCATTCCATAACTAACATGGATTGAATTAAAATCATTTCTATTCATTCGCATTACGGTGAAACAGACGGAACCTAACATTATACCAACTTTAGCACTGCCTCTTGAACCTTATTAGGGCACTGTCCCTAAGAGGCTAGGACCCTACATGGAAACACAATCTCTTTAACCCTCAGTTTTAAGTTTAGGAATTTAGTTACGACTTGAATGAATGTACACATGATACCATCCGACTGATTTCCGAGTTAATTGAATCTACCGTATTTCATTTGTATATTATTAAAAAAAAAAGTTTAAGCTTACAATATTTTACATAAACATAAAGACCAATCAGTCATTTCAAATTAAGTAACACGCCCCGTTTGTCGTTGTTTGGGACATATTTCTTAGTTTGATGTCGTTAACCATGCAACAAATATTCATCAGATTTGGATTTGTGTGTTTCCCAACGAACATGCCACCGACTTCACTTGGATGTTTGTCCAACTATTTTCAATTTTTATTACTTATATGTAAGTCGTAATACTTTATTTTTATCAGTTAATCACTCATATTTTCGTAAATTATTTTCAAATTATTTATTGTCATTATAATTAGAACTATTATGGCCCCTTGCACATTTTCACTTTAGAATAGACTAATCATTTCTAAAACTAGACCAGACTAATTGACTAGCTATATATTCAAGAAACCGTTCAAGTCACAGTTCTAGGAAGAACGATCAAATCGGTCAAATATATCAACTAAGCATAATTTACAAATACCATATTATTTCTTATAACAGGTTAAAATATAATATTTAACCAAATTCTTAGTTTTATTATTTTAAAATATTTTTATTAATATTTTAAATTCTTTTTATTTATATTATAACCAATAAAGATTTAATCAATTATTCCTCGGTCGACGCGCGCACCTTTGTTTGTAGTGATTTTTTCTAACTCAATTCTAAAATTGTTTTATAATTATTTTATATTTTTTATTAATACTTAATATTAATCAATTTCTAACTAACTTGTATATCGCATGACTATCTAATCTGGACCTCTGGTATATTATATAACACTTTACTATATATACTGATATGAAAGACAGGAGTTTTACTTTTTGAACCGACTTTCTTAAAAATGTATATATTATTATTTGGTAGGATGAGATGCACATAATAATTTTTTTCATGTGATGAGAAGGAACAAAGGAAAGCACATGTCTAGTGTCGAAGCAGTTTCAATTATATGTTTTGGACACCTGTTTGTATTTATACTATTTGAAAAGTTTATATATGGATCTCACAATCTCTTTTTGGTCGTCTATTTTATATAATGCCCACGAATCCAATTTTAAAATTTCCGTAGTCCTTTACGAACGTAATTTAATTCAAATAGCTAAAAAGACTAAACCCAGATTATACACGCTTAAACACTAAAAACAGTTTAAACAGATAAAAAGTTAGGCGAAATTTCACTCATATCCTTACAAACTTTCAATATTACTTCAATATCCTTATAAATTTTAAAACTACATGTATATTCTTCTAAAACTATTAAATTTACATCTATATCCAAACTAATTTTTTAATAAGGATTAAATCATTTTAAAGTTAAAAAACCTATCTAAAATTCAAAATACTTTATAATATTACCAAACTACCCTTACTAATTCTTTTCACTTATTGAATTTTCATAGTGGACAAAATTACCTAAAACTCATCAGATCGTGAACCAAATTGAAGTCCATGTCTCTTCTTCATTACCACTTTGAAGTCCATTCCTTTTACTACTATATCTTCTACTTATTTCTTCTTGTTTTGCGTATCATAATTCCTTCTACTTCAGCAATTTCAATTTATTTCTTGTTTTGCATAATCGATTAGGGCAAACATAACGAAATCAATTAGAGCAGGTTAGGAATCGATATTGTCAACACTACAGAACATAGGTATCGGTTAGATTATCTTTATTCTCCTTGTCTCTTACATCGATTAATCCAATTCTGTGTTATACATACGAGGTTCGTTTTTGCTTAAGGTTGATGAACGGTAGATATCTATTTTGCCTAAATGAGGGGCAACCATTGAATATTGAAAGAATCCCTCATCTGCTATTTATATCAATTCAATTTTAGGTGAACAAAATACTAACATGTTCTTGAGGATTGAACAATCCTTGTAGCTGTTTATATAAGCTCAATTTTTTTTAGTTCTAAATCCATGTCACTAAGTACTGAAGATCAAGATTTGTATAATTTTGGGTATTCAGGTTGTAAAATTCAGCATAAGCCTTTCAAGAACGTTTCTGCAATGTGGGAACTAGATTCAAGAACGATCCTGCAACTTGGGATGAAGAAGATGAAATGACGTGATGTGTCTGGGATGAAGAAGATAAACTACTTCAAGTTTGCTCACGATTTCAATAAGCGAAAAGATTTAGGAAGGGTAGTTTGGTAATATCATTAAGTTACTTGAATTTTAAATAAGGTTTTTAATAATTAAAATGATTTAATCCTTATTAAAAAATAAGTTTGGATATAGATGTGAGTTTAATAGTTTTAGAAGGATATACATGTAGTTTTAAAATTTATAAGTATATTAAAGTAATATTAAAAGTTTATAAGGATACGAGTGAAATTTTGCCAAAAAGTTATGAAGCACAACCTGCATAGCATTAGTCTAAAAGAAACTTAAGTTAGAAAAAGTTTAAATATCTAATACCATTTTTAGAAATTGACATCTATATTGAATAACAAGATGTAGAAATATTTATTAAATATTAATTACTAAAATATACAAAAGGGAAAACTACGTAATTCTATATAATAAACCACAATATTTCTATATTAGTACAATAAATTTATGCAACCTATCATTTTATGTAAGGTAACAATAACAAGTTACTGTATATATATCATAACTTTTAAGCAAAATTTGTTGTATATTGACATAGTTAGTCTTATGCATTATTATTATTTTTATAATTTCATTATGTGATCGTGACTTTCTTTTTCTTTTTTTTAAATTCAATACAAATCCTCACTCCTCAGTCCTCACGATGATTTGGGTTCTGTTTCGAGATGGGCTATGATGTGGTGTGGCATTGCTATGCAACATATTTGTTGGGTCGGGTGTCGAGCAGGAAGTCAAGCCTGTGCTTATCTGTGTGTTTCAGTGCTTACAGCGAGATGAGTATGGTTTTGTGTTGAGTAAAATAACGAAAGAGTATTGTTATGTCCTATATTCTATTGTTTGTTGTTGAGAGTGATGTGGATTTGTACTTTGGGGTTTCAGTGTATATCCTTTTAACATTGATGAATGAATGAAATATTTTGACTGTTCAAAAAAAAAAATTTATACGCAAAGCATGTTGTATTTAATAGAGTGTACGTACCCATTTTAAAACGACAAAACATATGTTCAGAGGTGGATATGAGTATATGACACATTGATACTCATTGATATCCATCTAGTCATGCTATAAATGAGTCTAAATGAATATAGAGTGCGTAACTGCGTATTATGTGCTTAATAACCTTTTAAAACCAATTTGTGTTAATTATTGTTCATGTTATTGACTTTCATGGGCCGGGCCCATTGGGCTTCATGCTCTTAAGCTTAATCCAAACTACCACCCACCGGCCACCGGCCTCCACTCGTCTGTCGTCATTGCCCATTGCCCAATGCCCATGAGGCCATGACCCAATCACCGCCATCACAAACAATAGTCACTTATGCATGTAGATGTTCAAACAAATTGAAATTCCAAAACTATTTAGAAATAACACCAACTTGAAAGAAATACATTCATAAGTCTATATAACTAAATCAAACCAACAAACTGTTTTAATTTCCTATCATTCTTAATCACATTCCTTATCCTTCTTCTCATCTTCTGTCTTGGAATAATACCCAGGAAGCTTCTCTTTAATCATGTCTAAGATACCCTTTTTCTCCTTGTGTTCGTTTTCGGCATCTGCATTTTGGCCGGCATATGTCATCGTTGCTGGCGGTCGTGGTGCTGGAGCTGCAGGTTCTTCTTCCGCCTTCTTGTTAACTCCGGGTAGTATGTCCTTGATCTTCTCAACGAACCCCTTTTTCTCTTCTGGTTCATAACTTGGTTGTGGTGGGTGGACAATAACTTCACACGAGGATAGTGATGGTGCCTGATGATCTACCGATGGCGGCACCACCACTTCCTCGTGCTTCACAAAGGGTGCACACGCGTCCCCTTTGTGTTCTTCGACTGCTTTCTCTTCCTTTTTTTCCTTGTACTCTTCTATTTTCTCTCCGATTTTCTGTTTAACCTCTTCTACTTTAACTTTTCCCTCTTCAAACTTCTTTAAGGTTTTCCCTTTAAGCTCTTCGACTTTCTCTTTTCCCTCTTCGATCTTCTCCACAGTCTTCCCTTTAAGCTCTTGGACTTTTTCTACGCCCTCCTCGATCTTCACCTTATCTTCTTCGATCTTCTTCTCAACCTTCTCCTTCAAGGTCTTGTCTTTCTTCTTTTTCTTCTTCTTCTCACCATCTTTACATTCCTCGTCGCTCGACTACAAAATATAAAAAACATAAAGATTAGGTCAAAAACTGGCAAAAAAGAAGATTTTTTTTAAAAAAAACTAGCGCTTACACTGGAAATGCTATCGGATATGTGGAGTTTTGCTAATAGCCTTTCGTTCTTCTCATCTCTGCATTCGGTCTCTCCACACTTCTTGTTGTCTTCTTTCTTTCCAAAACAATCGAACAAACCGTTGTCCGATTTCTCTCTGCAATGCTCTTCGGCCTTCGGAGAATGATGGTGAACTATTTTGTCAGCCATGATTGGAACAAAAGCTAGAAAAACACACTGTAAGTATGTGAAAGTTGCAGGTTTTTTTGATTTTGAAATGGCAAGTTTTGAGAATGTTTGAATGATGTGTGCTTGAATGGGAAGTTGGTGGGTGCTTTATATAGGAGCTGGGATGCAATGTGCATGTTCTTTTTTAAGGTTTAGCACAAAATTTTCACTATTTCTATTTTCAGTCCCTTAAATCTTACATCATGGCGTTTATTGCCTAATGAAAGGAAATATTCTGAAAAAATAGTTCTGATATATACGCAAAAAAATTTGATTCATATACGAAATAGGTAACAATAGTGCTTTCTTTTTAATTAATTTTCGGTTTTCTTGAATTTCTTTGTTTTTGAGGAATTAACACCATAAACAACATCAAACTTTAAGAACACACACACACAAAGCAGGAATTGTATAGATCTAAATACTCGTTAAGAAAACCTAACTAGCATATTTTTGTAAAACTTTAGTCATTTGAACAAGTAAATATAAGAAATCTGAACATACGAAATAAAGTTTTTTTTTACTACAATGACATATTTAACATAAAAGAAGAGAAATGAAAGGTGATATGGAGTTGAAGAAGTAGGCGAAAAGGGTAAATAAAATAAAAGCAAGGGGCTTTAACCGTAAATCATGACGCCAAGTATAGTTTTAGTATTCTAAACATGATGAAAGTTGTACGGCATATGTCATGTGTGCACTGGGAAAAGTGGAAACAGGTGTGGTCGGTCGTCACACCGAAAGAGAACTCGACCTTCGCGATTTCGATTCTATAGTCCAGATTCACCCAACCGGCACGTGTCGTTCAGAGAGAGGCTTGTATCTGGTGTAATTGGAGCAGGTTATGTGGGTCCTACTTATCTCACGAAAATATAGCCCAAGAACCGTTTTGATTTGCGGTAACGTGGCCTTTTTCGCCAATAAAAAGATTTTATGTCGCCAAGGCCGAACCGGTCGGTGCAGAAGGCTGCTTCGGGCAAGTTAAAGGGTGCTTTTCTTATTGAAATGGTGTGTCTATCTGGACTATATGCTTTGTATAGATTGATTCCTCTAACCTCTAACGTGAGTATATGTAAGTGTATCACATATAGCTAGGATGCGTTCGGCAATGTGTTTATAGGAGATTATAAGAGACTGAATATCACGTTTTCATAATCTCTAGCCTCATTCGAGTGTTAAAATCTTGAAGGATTATTAAAAACATAATCATTCACAATCTTCTAAAATAAAAGCATTTTCATGTAGTTAAGAATTGAGCTTGTGAGTTTATCAATTAATCTGCTCCAGCTAGTTTCGTCAAACACACTCATGATATGATGATATAAAATGTGAGAAAGAAGTCTAATTAGTAGCACCTTGTTTTTATGTTGTAGATTTTGAGTTTTTTTTACGGGTTGGTGGAAGATTAATATCTGAGAGGTGATATATCCTTCTACTTTATCTTTCTACTCACAAGATCAACAAAAGTGTCATAATCAGTAGATAAAATAAAGAAAGAGAATTAGCGGATATTTTTAGGCAGCATGGCCATTTTGCTACTTAGCTAGTTTAGAGGTGTTCGTGTGTGTATGTTGTTGTTGTTTTTTCTTTTATTTTTGTGATGGTTTCATTATGCATATTGTAGAATTGAGCTTGTTTGTTTATTGACTCTTCTTTAGTTTTAATTTATTTTGCTGCCTAGTAGCAACCTGCTTGGCACTCTTGTATGTCAAAATTGATGTCTATGTGATGTGATATGTATAAAATTGCAATTTGTATTAAAAATCATAATTGATTATGTTAAAATCCAGATCTTATGTACTTGTGATTTTTTGTTGTTATTATTCATAAATTTAAAAAAATTATTATCAATCAAATGATTTTGTCGTAAATCATACATAAACTATCGAGAAATACTAATTTTAAACCAAAAAAAGTGTATGTATACTATAACTTCTCTTTATGCTACTTTAATGGATTTGTGTTAATTAAAAACGTTAAGTCATATTTTAGAACTTGTATAATTTCATACCATGTGGTATTAGAATAGTTTTTAAGCAAACCTTTGATGTATATGTATCTCACTATTAGAATAGGGCTTTTTTGTCACAAACAAAATTCTAAGAATGGAGTAGCTAAATATACAATGATCGATTTTAATGATGGAGCAGCTAAACGTATGTATAATGTGTTTTTGAAAGTTCAAATTAATGTTAGAAAACCTTTCAAGCTCATAATTAGAAAGTTGGTATTGTGACTTTTACATCCATCATGATTTATTATTATCTTTCTCTTCTTTACCCTTTTAAATTAATGTAGATTGATATGCATTATAAATATATACTAGGTTTAAAGCCCGTGTAAACACGGGCCAGCATGTAAGATCTTCGACATAAGATTTTATATCTTTTTGAGTAACATAATGCTTGTTAATCGAATGTTAACATATAGATTCAAAATTATTCTTTTAATTAAATAAGCTTAAATATAGTAATAAGAACAATGAACATCACCGGTTTTATAAAATATAGCAAAGGGCAAACTTTACTTCATATCTGGTATCTTTTAACTCAAAGCGTATTTATGTACTCGTGATGTTTAAACAATAGTAATAGAACAATGAACATCACCGGTTTTGACAACCAGTTGGTTCTTAAGAAAAGAACTCAGGGTTAAATAGCAAACCCGGTGAATTACAAATTGTACAATAACACTTCTTTTTTTTTGGGGCAAAACCATATCGGGTTCTAATGATAAAAGATGGAAAAACATAATTTCAGTTGGTTCAAAGTAGCAAATACACCAAATCATTTAATCTAACAGATATTGAATCATGAATCAAAGAAATGTCACTGATAATATCAAATGACTAATCAATAATTTAGCCTGCAAGCTAGTACCTCCGCCCTTGTCAACACCTTCATTGAGTAAACCTAAAAAACACTCCATTAACTTTAAAATGGAAAACCTGCTACAAAAAAAAAGATTAAAACAAAGCAAATCTAGTAAATTGTTAATGAGCGCACAAATTATGACCTAATAAACAATAGCACAAGAAATATCAAATCATTTCATTGAATTCAACAACGCAAAAATTAAGAAATATAAAATCAGAATCGAGAGAAAGAGGAAGAACATAAATCAATATCTGTAACCCTTGAGGGGAATGACTCGAATGAGTGATCGAAATACCAACTCCTCTATCAATAAAAGAAAGAAATACCAACTTTTCAAAAGCATTGGAGAAAACATAATCAAAATGAAGGGGAAGAGGAATAGAAGAACTAATAGCAAAATCATAACGCAAACAAATTGTAACTCACCCAAATTATTATTCATGTTGAAAGTTCCTTCTCATTAAAGTCAAAATCTATGAAACAGAACACCAACTGTCTATTCCCTTAACACACGACACATCAACACACCATGTAGGCTAATTAAACGCTTCTATATTAAGTTACAAATTTTAGTTTGCAGTTTCCAGCTGCAATAAGACTCTAAAGTGCCAAAATGAGGAAGATGTAGTCCATCCAATATCTTGCTTTATCACCGCATAATGATTGGGACAATTGGGTCACTCCTTGGTTGATATTTATTCTCTTGCATGAAGTTTAAGGTGACCAGCCCCTAAAATAGCATAAAATGGTCCCTCAAGTTAAAACAAAAAAAAACAGCATCACATAAGTTTGCAAACTCTTTTCCAAAGAAAAACCCTCACCTTTCCAAGGAAAATGCTGATGGCAGTTCCACCAAGTGAATATACTAAAAGAACAACAAAAAGTGGTGGATAGATGTCATACAATATGTTGCTGAAAGATATCAAGTCTACCAAGGCATTGAAGAGTGTCAAAGAGAACGAAAGTGATGTTCCTGTGAAAGAGCTTAGATCATCAACAATTCGTTGATCTGGGTTATCAATTATTGATCGAGACTGTATTTGGTAAAACGTCTGATTCTTGAGATAACGCTTCATGTAATACTTTGTCATCCATGTTCTCCACCTCAAAGGAAGCGTTTCTCTTGCATAATCTCTAAACACAAAAATTTGCAAAAACCACACAATGAGCACGGCTGAACACTGAACAGTAGTCTATAAGCAATATATATTTAGATAATCCATTTAACTAAACGCAGCAATTCCACTGAGATTTTCACCCAAAATAACACTGTATTGGCAGCAGTAGTAGAAGAAAAAAAATCAAGAAGACAGTGAGCGATACCAAAAAGAATGAAGCAATGTGCTTACCGGAATTCCACCAGCAAAAGCAGCAAGATAGTATGATAGTTGTGTGGTACACCGCCGCTTTTGAATCTCAAGTGGGAGTCCATTGTTGGCAAGTCAAGCATCAGTTCTATTCAATTGTACAACTTTTTTTATTGGTAATGAATTAACTGTGCAATTCAAGAAACAGAGAAACCTCAAACCATACACAATTAACTAAGAAAACGGATCTTAATAAAAAGTAGATTATAATACTACAATAAAAAGAATTTGCAACATTTCACCCTGAATAATTGGTTATGCTACTACCTACCCGTCGTTAACCTCTGATACCCGATTTGCCCGTCTCTTCGATAGAAACATACCAACTGTTATCTTCTCCCTCTAAATCATCTTCATCACCATGTTCTTTATTGGATTGAATCACATTCTCATTGGAGTTGTCCCTGTACTTGATACAAATTCCTCTGTTTCCAGCAGTGAATAAATAAAGGACATTACTTTCTCATTGCGACCAAACTCATTAGCAAACTTATCTTCCTTCTACCATGTCTAATTAAGCTTAATTCAAAATTTTGAGATCAATTAACCATGCCACATAGGATTCAATAGTTATTGTTTTAGTATAGATATAGACTACACGGACCAATATATAAGATTTTTTATATATGATTTTATATCCTCTCATGCAAATCAAATCAACTTAGTCACGGTTTTGTCCGGTTTTATTGAAGGCAAACAACGCTTCATGTAACAAAATCATTTAGGAGTGGCAATTGCTGACCGTACAAGGTTTGCGTTGAAGTGCTTGACCCGTTAGTGTAAAACATAACCTAGATGAAAGATTTGCAAGTCAATGAGATGGAATTGCCAAGGCCATAGTTCTTAATCTTTATAAAAACTGAAATCATGGAAATTGCTAGTAGAAAGTATGTGCGGGTTTCTTTAGGTTATTGTTATTTTCTGAAACAAGCAGATAAGCACTTATATAAGCAATCCCAAACAGCCAAACTATACATATAATTCATGATAATTATGGATTAAAACTTGCAAAAGAAGAGCACCACCTCTTCTACTGCTTCTCTTTAAGGTGTTGGTACTTCAATGCCTTTATTTCTATATGTGCATCTCCCAATTCCCTATATCTTTTTCTAATGTTCACAGCCTCCTTAACCTTTTTCTTTTTGGAAATTATATTATTGTTCTGATTATATAGAGTTTTCATAATCATACTTTACGTATTAAATGTACCCAAAAAAATTGTTTGTGGGTAAACCTTACCCGACAAACACAAAAAAACAAGCCATTTCAATCTGAACCTGTTTTGACCCTTTACCTAACATTCTTGCCTGCCCAAGTTGCCACCAATAATGCTAATATTTGTATACCTCTTTCTCCAGATCAGGAAGCGCCTTCTTCAATTTAGATATGGTATCAGCTCGCAAAGCTTTGAGACCTCTGCGCCACTCCTCCTATAAAGACTGGCAAAAAGTTTAGTAACACTGTACCATATTACACCTTTAAAATATTATACATTTAAATCACTGAAGTTTATGTTTATCAAAGTTTAATTTTCTTAGAAGTAATAACCGTTTGTACTTTTAAATTGAAAAACAAAAACAAAAGCAGCAGGAATAAACTTTTTCACTTCATAATGTTGTATGTCTACAAGCAGCGGAATTTTTTATATCATAACACTTATTTCAAATTATGATGAACTCTTACGGTTGTAAATTTTAATGTATTTCCTTACCAAGGTGAAATATCCCTGCTTTTCGGCTTTGCATTTTCCTGAAGATTTTATATTCCAATCAGAAAAACTAAAGGTGGTAAAGTTAAGTAAATATGGAAGCAATAGACATTACCAATCCACCATCAGTTTTCGTACATCCGTGTGATCGACTTCCAGATCAGAACATAGATGCTAAATTCCTTCAGGACTGTTTACAATATTAGAGATGAAACAAAGATTCACAAAGAAGTTTCAATTAGAGATGCAATTGCCACAAATATATTGATAGAGTTAAATTGATTACACTCAATCATTCCACAGGAATTATTTTCATATGAATAATATAGCTGATCTATGCATTTCAACTCCTGGGTAGCAGCTCTACCTGTAGCTGAAGGAAAAAATCAACTCACAAGTTAAACAATATGATGACAAATTGAGTGGGTTGAGTAACAGGTAAATAGTTTTGTTAAAGATTGAAACGGATCAGGCAGAGTTCATCCAGAATACCATAAATAGGCTCAAATGTAGCATGATAAAAAAACAGACAGAGCATGTTCCACCATCTTGAAATGATCAACTTTCTGTTATTGATTCACAAAAAACAGAAATCTGAACAAAGTCCGTAACCTATCGATGCAAATTGCTCGGTTTTAAACAGGGAACGACTACCACTAAAATGTAAATGTTTCTGCTAAAATCATCACAAAAATCAATTAATCAGGTCATATATCAGCTGAGATTCACTATAGATCAAATCCTAACTATCAATTTCTGGATCAATCATCAAAACCCTTATCGATTAGAAGTTTATAAAGAATTGATGGGCCTGTACTCGGATGTTCAGAAGGTTGGTGTTCAGGATTCATATTGTTGAAAGTGTATTTAGATGGCTAAGGTGGACTGTTATCATAAAATAAAAATTTATTAATTTACGTGGATTTTCGTTGCTAAATAATAAAAGTTAATAAAATCACAGTCAAAGAGAAACTATTAAAGTAATTAAAAAGAGAGATTAGAGAACATATGAAATTACAAAGCAAAGACAAAGGAATCTATAAAAAAAGGTTGCCAATGTGTTGTTGGAACATCATCAAAGCAATTGCCATCAAAACTTGTTCTATAACAGTTTGTAGCTTGTAACGTTTTTATGACATCATCCAACATACATGTTAGTCAAACTAGCCTTATCTTTATTTCTTTTTATGCTTTCACAAGGTTATAATTGGTGATATGGAGTAAGAAATATAACCTGTTGCTTGGGACATGATAATAATTTCTTCAACTTATGCTCCATCAGCAAACATGACTCTCCGAAGCTACAACTTTCGATTCTTGCATGTTCTTTGTCCCTATTAGGCTGCGCATTCATAATGGAATCAGTCATGACAAAAGACCCATTCATTGACCCAATTCAATTTTTAGTTTATAGAGCTAAACATAAAAAAACAACACCCTTTGCAAGTTTGCAACATTTATGATAGTCATTGACAGACTCATGGGAAGAATTTGGCACTTGACAGCCTCAAAAACAAACATAGATCACATGACGAACTCTTTCTAAAAGTGAATAAGTTGGGTTACTCGTAAGAAGAGAATCAAATTGAGAAAATATGTACCCGCTGTCTCCGAGGATGATGGCACATTGCAAGAAAACGATCCACGAGCTCTAGTATAATCTCTAATTTCTCAAAAGAAACACCACATCCATTGAACTGTGGTGAAAGTGCATCAAATCAGATAACTAAATTAGCATTCTACCTACTCAAATGCTTAAAGATTGAAAATTCAACGAAGTATCTAGTACTTAAAAGCAACTTAAAGATTAAAAACCCTAATTACTTCTGCGAAATCAAAGCTAAGAAAAGATGGAAAGACGAATTAAATACCTTTGTTGAAAGAAAAGTATCTTCGACTGCTGACCATGAATTGGAAACTTTTTTTCTGATATGAGGAACAGAGATATGCGTGAAATTGAATATATGTAACAAAAGCATGCCAATACACACTTCATTGAGTTCTAAATCGGATAAACAGTATGTTCATAGCAACTTGAGTTAATTACAAAATCATAATGACAACAAAACCGAAATGCATAGAGCAAAAGTGCCCAATTTGATGAAATCAGCAATATAGAGAGACGAACCTCAGAACAAACAAAGGAGCAGAATGTTGATGCGCCACCGCCGGGAGTAAACACATGGTGGCTCCTCCGTCGAATAGTTTCCGCCCTTTTATTTTACAGTCGAGGAACCCCTTATGAGTGAGTTATGTATGTAATTAAACCCCTTTTTGAGTGCATATTTAGCAATCGATGAACTGTCGATCACTCCTGTAACGCCTCCTCCTTCACCGAATGCATGCTTTCTTCCCACCAATCTCTTATCAAATCCAACTCTCCTCAATTTCTCAGACCCAATTCTAGTTTCATTTTTCACTTAACAATGGCTTCATCGTTTCTGGTGCTTCCTTTGGTATCAATCAAACTAAATGCATAATTATAGTGACACTTCATACAAACTGCGTTTTATTTTAAAATACACGCAAAGCAAAGATTTTAGAGCTAGGTTAATTCGTATATCATCAATCACAGCAAAATTATGTAAACTCTTTAAAGTAAAAGTGAAAGCAACCAATGAAATAAACTCTTCCATTCGTACATTGGGATACAATTTCACTCCATAAAACAGTCAAACAGTGGGTTCTTCGACCCACCCCCTGCTCTCGATTTTGACTCATCAAGCAGGACCCAAACCCATAGATTATTTCTGAATTCAGCACACAATCAATGATATTTAGCTTAGAATTGTTACCTGTAGAGTTTGATTGATACAATTTCGTGAAGGCTTAGGTCTCGGTTTTTCTTCTTCTGAGCAGTACACAACACACAACAGATAAAGAGATCACCACAGAACTCGATTAAATTGCTAAAGGGCCTTGATAAACACCTCGCAGAAGGTTAGAGATAAAACCCCTTCGGTTTGCTCGATTAATGGAGATGGCAGCAGCTCAGATCTTCTCTTCTCGATGGCACTATACACATACACAAAATCGAGGAACTGTCGATCACTCCCGTAACGCCTCCTCCTTCTCCGGCGCAAATTAATAAGGAACAACAGTTCCTATACCCAAGTCGTTCGTATACCCTGGCCGTTCCACATCTAGGCGTTAATCTCTTTTATACAGATCTTACCCCAATTCCACAAGTGCATGACACGTCAGAAACCAACCCCTTCTAATTTGCCTTGATTTAAGTTTTGGAAAGCAATCAACTATGCCAAGTAGGATACAATAGATATTGTTTTAGTATAGATATAGATAGATTAGTTTTTATTATCTTCTTTTGCAATCATCATGCTTCTTGTTACCGTTGCACATTATCGTCATATCATTCATAGTTACTGTTATTATCGTTGTAATTATAGCTTCTATTGATACATATATAGCTCCTACTGTCACACTATGCCTTGTGCGATGGCCCGTCATCACCTCACCACCATGCAATTGACTCATGTTTATGTCATTTAAAGAAATTTTTCTTAATTTTATTCTCATTTTTCACTCACTAGACTACTAAGAGTAATACTTTATTTCTATACAGACATTTTTTAAACATTTACAATAGAATATTTAAAATTTATCAAGTTGTTAGATAATCATCTATAACATGATTATAGTTTAAGCATAGATGAAGATATAAAAATTATAACAATGTTGATTATCGTTGTAAAAAGAATATCATAAAGATAATAAATACGTATAAAATAAAGTTTGTCTACAGTTCAGATTTAGGGGCGGCCCAATAATAGGGGCCCAAAATCTTTTAACGGGCCTATCTTTTAAGTATTTTTCAGGTTACTTTAATGTTACACAACACAGTGACACAGTCGCACACAAATACACAATTAATGATGATGTAGAATTAATAAAATGTTAACCATGTCAAACATCATCCTTATGTTTCAAAACTAAAATTTATCTTACACTAAATGATTTTTAATTTCAAAAATGTATTAAACTAATGAGTGTTTTCTTCTTCTTTTATTTGATACAAGTGTTACTCCTACTTTATACCTAGCTGGGAAGCGCTTATTCCATGAAATAGCAATTCAAAAGGGCGTGTTATAATTTTCTCAAAAAACAAATCATTCTTTTAAACATATGTACATGAACGTAATAAGATCACTTCTTGAATATTTGTACGTGAATATATAATAATATTAAGTTAAAATATATATTTACAACATAACGATCATAAATTAATATATGATGATACTTATCACTTTCATTACTTCATTTTAACTCTTTATGCGATGAAAAAACTCTTTGATATCCGCTAACAAGTTTTACGATGGAAATCAACTGTCGAGAAAAGACTAGTCGAAGAAAATGTTGTGATGACTCATGCAATTGATGAAATTTGTGTCGAAATTTGCATCGACCTATTTGCATAAGATTTGCGTGCATCGAGATATGCGACACTTTTATTTTATTTTTTTGAAAAGCAAGCAACTTTATAAATAACCAAAAAAGAGGTTCTCAAAGGTTGAGAAACCTAAAAATACATATACATAACCCAGAGAAAGCCAGCAACACTTTTATGATGGATGAGTATTGCAACGGATTTTCATTAGACATATTTTGCATTGGTTTACTTCAGGTTAGTTTTGTAATGAGTTTATGTCGCTAAGATTGTGTTAGCTTTATATCATATTTGTGTTTGGTTAAATTCCGTTACAATTCTCTCATTAAAATATGGCATCTAACAATTTTTAAACTTGTAGTACACTGTTACGTAGGGGTTTTTAGTATATTTATGATTGCATTTAGTTTGTGATGGAGACAAAACATAATTTCCATTTTAGGCTAATTATATTTTAAGTTTTGTGTTAAAATTATGAGAATCACAACAATTTTTCATATTTTTATTGGATTTGTAACGGCTACTTGGTATGACAATATGACATCTAATAGTATTTTATATTCTACGTCCCAGACGATATATTTTTAAGTATCTTTATCTGACCTATCATCATCATCATCATCTCATTAGCTTTACGTCAGCTTTGCAATCATTTTTATGTCCGATTGAGTGCAAGTCACTGATTTGCCACCAAGACGTCGTCAATCTGAATAATTCTTTGATTACTACTTTTCTTTAGATTGTAGGTAATCCAACACAAGTCTTACATAAATACACCAAATTTTGTGACAAATTATATTCATTGCAAATTTCTATTGTAAAAGGCCCGTTATGTAGTAGTAGTGTAATAATGTTTTATGTTTTTTTTTTATTGAATGTTGCTTGTGTGCAACCCTAAGATGGTCTTAGTGACACTAACGACAGGTTCGTGGTCACTTATGGCGATGGTGATCATTGGTGGCAGAGATGGTGTTAAATGAAGAGAGAAAATCAGTGTAAAATATGTTCGTCCATTTTACTGTTTTTATTAAAAAAAAAATTTAATAGCTAATTAGAGGGTTAAGATTGGTTCTTGAAATAAAGTTGCTTCTTAGAATAAATCATCTTATATAAACAATGTTCAAGACCGAATCCTAGATCTAGAACATGATTACGGTATATTCGAAATATATATCCGGAGCATAATTATCACAATAATCATAAATTTAGAACTTGATGAAATAACAACTCAAACCATAAAAATCGTACATCTAAAACATGAATACCCAACGTGCTATGAAATTGCAATTCAAAAACTAAAAGAATTTTGATCCGTATATTATAAAACTAAAAGTTGATTTCAACACAATTGATTAAAGCATAATCGTTGAGTGTTCATATGTGAAAAACTATGTTCAAATTTAATTAGGTTTTTGTTCTAGTTGTTTTTTGATTTCTTGGAGGAAAACTGTTTGCAAAGTTTTTTAACTTGTGAATTGTAGCTAGATTAAATATGCAATAACACCATTTCACATGTAAATGACATTGTTTACTTACAATCTAGAAAAAACCGATTCATATTATTAGAGGTATTACTACTATTAGTATAGTTAACAAAATAACACCGTCTCAACCATCACCAACCATCCTCATTGCGGGTAGAGTCTACGTCGACAGGCAACACAAGTGGAAAATGGTGACAGTTTAAACATTAATGGGTGCCAATGATTGTGGTTGATGACAGCGCTCGTGACGATGGGTGTTGTTAAAGGTAGTAAAGGTGATGGTTATTGCGGGTGGACGTAGGATTGAAATGCTAGTGGATGATGATGTCATATTGTTATGGTGATGGCAGTGGAAGTGACAGCCGGTCAGAAGTGCACTAATGCTGGTATGCGGTTGAGGTGGTGTCCACAACAACAAAAACTAAGGTGGAGGTAGGGCAGAATATGATGTCATGGTTGTGAAGGTGAAAGATGTGATGGTGACAACTAATTTAAAAGTCTAACAATGTTTTCATTCACTCATTGTCCTAAACATAATGATTTGATTTACATTACAATTCACCTTCCTCAATAAAAACAAGTATTAATCTTGAAACATTAAAAAGATAATTTATTTCGTCTTTTTGTTTTTAACCCTTTCATATTACAAATATCATGACCGGAGGGCACAAGATTAGAGCCGGCCAAATATTTAAAAGAATAATTATGTGTAACATATATTATATACCTTCATGATGTATAAGTTGAATTTATAAAAGATTATATTAAGAGTATTTATATACTTTACACATTAAAAGTTTCATAATTTATTATTTTCAAACATTTTTCTTACACCCGAAGCTTTCCATTCTTAATTAATAAAAAATTTCTATTTAACCTGATAACATTAAAAAACAAACACACATATATACACACACACACATATATATATATATATATATATATATATATATATATATATATATATATATATATATATATATTCAAACTCTGTGTATAGTGTTTTGTTCATTTTGTTGATCTTCCCCTCAAAGATGGAAACCTCTTTGTGTTGTTTACTTTTCTTCAAAAAAGCAGTTAATCAATTGAAGTTGGAACCAACACTTTCATTCCCATATGAAATACCAGAGGAAACCATCTCTGAAATCCTTGCCAGACTCCCCATCAAAACCCTACTTCAATTCAAATCCGTTTCTAAACAATGGCTCTCTATCATCAACAACCCATCATTCGCTAAACTCCACCTCACTTGCGCCACCGCCAACCACCGTACCGCCCTGTTGTTCTCCGCTTACAACAAAACCACCGGCCAACGACACTTTCTCTCCACCAGACCTGACGGTGGTCACGCCACTCATCTCATGACACTCGATGCTCGTACCATTACCAAAATCGAATCTACAGAAGTCGAACATCTCAACGGTTTAGTCTTATTTACATCTGGGAATGGGTTTGTGAAACACAACTTCGCTTTCGTTGTTAATCCCAGCACGCGTAAGTTCTTCAAACTCCATGGCCCGCCTTCTGAGCTTACTTACATGTATGGCAAGGTGCATATCTGTTACTTCTTCGGGTTCCATGAACTAACAAACGAACACAAGATTTTGAACATCAGGATGCTCGATATTCAATCGTTAACGCCTTTTAAACCGAAGAACATCGAGATTATGATCTTCTCTATGTCTAACTACACATGGCGAAAGATCGACGCAGATCTTCCTTTTGATGTTAGCGGGGATCATTGGTACCGTGGCACCAAACATAGTGTTTGTGTCAATAGTATAATACATGTGATGCTTCAAAGTCAAAACCAAATCTTGACGTTTGACTTAAGAACCGAGAGGTTTTCAATAATCGAACTTCCAGGAGATGCTATTCCCCGTGAAACCCATAAACGATACTATAACAGGGGCTGCAATACGGTGAAATCAAACCAACCTTTTATCATGGAAATCAACGGTTTATTAGGAGTAATTTGTCATGAACATGCAATGGAACATGAAGAAATCTGTATATGGATATTACAAGACTATGAAAATCGCGTTTGGGTTCGCGAATTTTCTACTTTCTCGCGGTTTTGGTTTCTGTTAAACGGGCCGTTTCCGTTGAATCCAGTTTTGTGGAAGGAGGTTACGGCTTCCCAAAGGTTGAATACGAATATGATCAGTATTCCTATGTTTGACGCGAAGACTAGAAGTTTTAAACGGTTAAAAATCACTGTTGATCATCAATTTCTTGACTCTAATAATGTTCGGTTCGACCATGTTAGGAGTTATGTTGAAAGCATCTTGCCTTTAGAGAAGAACTGAACGAAGATTTGTTCAAGTTTATGATAGTTTTGAGGGATAATAACATGATAAGTAATTGATTGTGGGTAGGATTGTAAACGAACTTCTTACGCGAATAGTTCATCAAACGTTCAGTTACTCATGATATCACCGGCCTAAAGAGCACTAGTAGTTTTTGGTGTCAAATAAGGAGAAAAATTGGTGGTCTTTTATCAAAACATTGTTCTTTAGAGGCTATGGTCTATGATGTTTCCTTGCTTTGAAGAAACGGTTACACGAATAGATTTAAGTAAATCGGAACTAGTGTTATGCCCATGTATTGCTCGGGTATGTAAATAAAACTTTTGTGTACATATTTTTTTTATAAGATATAAAATTATATTACACGTCTAATAGATTTAGTATAATATTAATGTGTTTTTCGTGATAGAACTCTATTCCGATATTGTAAATGCATATACATTATATTATTGTTGATATTATGATATCAAGTAGTTAAATAACATTTTATTATCCAATAATATATTTGAATCTTTAGAATTGCAAACTAAACTTATTAAACATTAAATAATAATGACATCAATCTAAGTATACATAAAATTTGTATGAAGTTATTAGTTAAAAAATAAAAAACTTAGACAATTAAAATCTGTATATAAAATTTTAAGTTTTAACTTGCAAGGGTAGTTACAAATCTCACTAACATGAGTTTTATTATATACTCACATATTAACAATCAACTTTAAAAAGCACTAAAGTAGTAGTAGTAGTAATTTTGTAAACAATTCTATGTCACTAATCAACGGTTTTAAAAGATACACTAAGTGGTTATTAAACATATAAACTTTATCGTAATACGAATTTTTTTTAGTTCTTTTTATTTGAAGACCATGAAACTAGTGAAATATCAACTATATAACGTAGATGGAATAAATATACAAAACGAATAAAATGTCTAAAAATTACCTATGCGGTGCTCTCGATGGATAAAAAAATTAAAATATACTAATTTAAAAAAAAGTCATATTACGATAAAATTTATATCAAAACGTATAGATAAAAATGAGACGAACACTAATATATAATTATTTTTTTTAAACAAAATATATGACAAGTTATTAAACATAATTGACAAACAACCTATAATTAATTACATTAATATATAATTTTTATAAGACTCCCCCACATATTTCATACAACCCCTCACAATTTACATCTAAACCCTCTCAACTAAATTAATTTAAAAAGTTTATTCCATTTTCCATCAATTAAAGTATTTTGTTTCTCCATGTCATATTTACATATTATTAGTTATATCATCATTTTTTGTCACATTATACTTTCTTCTTTCTGCCCCGTCAAATATATATATATATATATATATATATATATATATATATATATATATTAAATTGCAATAACTAGAAGACCAAGCTTCCTACTTACAAGAGTAGCAACACCAGTTGTGATGATATGTATGTTTGACAGAAATAGATGGTAGTTGAACAAGAAGCTGAAAGCTGGCGATAATTAATAGCTGGAGCTAGAAGCTGAAAGTTGGCGGTAGCTTGTAGCTTGAGCTGAAATCTGTTTATTTTATTTATATGTGTTGGCAAATTAACTGGCAACTAGAGCTTAATAGTGTAGTATGACAAAAAAAGACAAATTATAAAATAGGATGAATTATAAAACAATTAAAAAGGATATTTAGGTAATTTGGTATATAAAAAGCTTCCAGTTAGTTTTAGAGCTTTTTTTGTTAACTAAAAAGTCTCCAGTTTTTTCATCTGAACATGACTTCTAGCGTTTTATTTAAAACAAAAATCTACCAGCTCTAAAAAACTTCATACTAAACATACCGATATAACGCCTTGTTTCAAGTTTGGAGTCAATTTTTCGAACCATTTGTAAATGAATGAATAATGCCGTTGTTTGTGTTTATTTGTTTAATCAAATAAATAAAAAAATTGTTTGTGTTTGTTTATTTATTAAATAAACGTACAAACATAACCGAATAGTTCGTTTTACGTTCGATTGGTTAACAAACTTTATGTATGACCGGTTTGTTACATTATAATTTATTTCTCAAATTTATGTGATTGTAAATAAATTCTGAATAATTGGTTAAGTTATATATAAAAGGACTTTTATATGCAATTGGTCAAAAGGATCAAACGGGTTGAGGTTTCCGCATTCTATTTTCAAGACTACGAGCATTCATTTCCTTGTCACATTAGCGTCACATCATATTTCTCTTTTATATTCCATTCCATCCCACTAACCCTCACATCCATCCTCTCAACCATTTCCTAATTTTAAAAAAACTAATGAAATATCATAGAGATATGAGAGAGATAGAGAGAAGAAGAGAGACAAAAGGAGGAATTAAACATGATTTTGAACCAGCTAATACCTATTACTTGCATGTGTTCTCGAGTTATTTTTTGGAAGGAAATGTAGAGGAATGTAAGGAAACCATTAGTATTGTGCGTTCTCAAGTTTTTTAAGAAGGGAAAAAAAGGAAAGAGATGTGGAAGGAGGGACTATTTGGTTCAAAAATAGAATAAAGAGAAAGGGGACAATGGTATGATACCAGGTCACGCTCCATCCAACTAGATGGATGCACCCGGCCTAAAACTTAAATGTGTAAATCATTTATTGTCATTACCATATATAACAAAAATCATTGTAGGACAACCCGACCACTTGTAACAAACAACCCGCCATCACAACACAACCCAATAACATAAGAACATTAACAACCCGGTCATCATGTCACCTTCTTATAATATTATTAAAAGAAAATGTTTATTACATCATCAATCTCTTTCCAAAAAAATCTCCAACAATCACAGCCCTTAATCTTTTTTTTAAAAATTTAAAAAAATCGAAAATACCAAATGATTACGTCACAATTGCTTCCGCAATTTAAAGGTTTTAAATGTAAATTTAAAGGGTTAAAATGTAAATTATTAGGGGGTAGTATGCAATATGTGAGGGGGTTTTAAGATAATTGTATATTAATGTAACTAATTATAAGTTGTTTAAAAATTATCCTTAACAACTTGTAATATATTTTGTTTTGAGAAAAATTAATTATACATTTGTAATAGTCTCATTTTTATCTACGTTTTGATATAAATTTTATCGGAATATGAGGCTTTTCTAAAAATTAGTATATTTTAATTGTTTTATCAATCGAAAGCAACGTGTAGGTAATTATTGGACATTTGATTAGTATATTTTATATTACATATTTATTGGGTAGTGAAACAACGGTCACGTTAATGAGTTTGTAACTACACATACAACTTGGAATATTATATAAAAATTTAATTGTCTAAGTTTTCTTTTTTTTTAACTAATAAGTTGGTACATAAAATAAAAGTTATTAAATGGATATTTGAATTAAGTGATATCTTGTGTTTTCAATTATATATAACTGAATAATAAATTACAGTTAAGTGATTTATGTATGTATAGACACAATCTATTCTATGTTTTTATCTTATTTTTATGTGATCTAATTTGTGTATACTTAGATGGATGTCA
Organism: Pulicaria dysenterica; assembly: GCA_947179395.2. Classification (NCBI taxonomy): domain Eukaryota; kingdom Viridiplantae; phylum Streptophyta; class Magnoliopsida; order Asterales; family Asteraceae; genus Pulicaria; species Pulicaria dysenterica. The sequence goes on from OX359293.1 coordinate 2,967,262, forward strand.
TCATTATTTAACTTTTAATAAATTTAGCTTACAATTTCAAATATTCAAATATATAATTGGCTGATACAATGTCGGGATAAAGCTTCATAACGATAAACATTAATATTATACTAAAAACTTTTAGACGTGTAATATAACTTTATCTTTCTCAAAAAGAGTATTTATAAAAAGTACTAAAAAATACACATTTTCACTCATTGACAGTTATATGTGACGGTTTTTCGAGTGAAAAGTAAGAAGGGGTTGAAAGTTTTAATTTGCGATGATTAAGGAAACCTTACTGTTAAAACCATGAATATTGTTTATAAAGAGATTTTAACAAAAATCTAATGATAATCTTATGTATGAATTTCAAAATTCCGTAATGGTTATTAATTTCTTACAAAATATTATATTCATATCTATGCTTTGTAATTATTTTTATTATACGTGTTAGTACTATTTAAAACTATAAAAAATTAAAATTAACTTATATTATCTCGTATTGATACATGAGTCGCTTAGCTAGTATGTATATATATATATATATATATATATATATATATATATATATATATATATATAGGGGAATGTTCAAACGAGAACTGTTTTTCGTACGAGAACTGCGAGAACCAATCTGAGCAGTCCAATTCCCCCTCCTTTAATGTCGTTGCCCACCCATGAATTCCTCACATGCACCATGCCACACTTGATCCACTCCACGCTCTCCATCCATGAACTTCCCATATTTAAGGAGCGGTTGAGATTGGTTCTAGCAGTTCTCGTTTGAACCGTCCTCCATATATATATATATATATATATATATATATATATATATATATATATATATATATATATATATATATATATATATATATATATATATATATATATATATATAATCAGGATCAAATAAAAAGAGTTTTAGGGTAAAAAGGGTAGGGAGAAACCTGGGCCTGACACGTGGCATAACAAGTTATAACTAACAAAAGGGTAAATTAGGAAAATAATATATTTTCTCTACCCCCAAAATATCTCTCCCACGTTCATTTAAGATCTATATTCCCCCACCACTATCGAAATAACCCTAGATCTGAACTACGCCTCATCCCCTTCCTGCAGCCGCATCACCATTGCCGTAGCTTCCTTCTCCGGCCACCGCTTCATTCTCCGGCCACCACTACACCATGTGATATTTGATATGCCGCCCTCATCCATGCTGAAAACCCTAATCGCCTAGACTGCCACTTTTTTTTCCGCCGCCCCATCCATACGCACTTCATGGTTTCTTTTCCATCGCCTTTTTTTAGTCGCCTTCTGTGGATCCACTCTTCCAGATCGCCGCGCTCTGCACAGATCTAGGGTTTGGATGATCTTCAATCGCCACTGCCACCGCGCAAATCTAGGCCTTCGCATCCATCGGTTCCGTTCTGCAGTCGTTAGTGTCGACTACGCAACTGCCTCCCATTCGTTGGTCGGCCGGTCATCAGTTGATGGTGCATCTACTGTTGATCTGAATCATTGCAAAAGACTTCAAGTCGATGGTGCATCTGACGACGAAAAATGGTTTCTACAGATTTCAATAACAGATGGTGCATCTAACCACGGAAAATGGCTTTGTACCAGATTTTAATAACATATGGTGCATCTGACCACGGAAAATGGCTTTGTACCAGATTTTAACCGTCGTGCACCACGAAGACATCCTCGTGCACCATGGAGCCTTCGTCGTCCTCGCTAAAGAACATCTGTTGCCGTCTCCCTTGTTTCTTCCTCGTATACAGGGTCCGGTGACCTAATGTAAGATCGATTTCCTTTTTGACCTACTGTAACGTCGATTTCATTTTTGACCTACTGTAACATCGATTTTTTGTGTACCATTTGATTTCATTTTTGAACTACTGTAACATCGACTTTTTGTGCATCAAGTCCTTGGTGCTTTTGTTGTTAAAATCAATTTAGATTCATGGTTGTGTTATCTATTAACTTTGTGAATCTGGTTGTTTGTTTACTTTGTTCATCAGTTTTGGTATTGTATTCATCAGCTTCTCATAAATTACAGTTGAAAATGAAGGATTGTGCATCACATGTTGAAAATGAAGGATTGTGCATCAGATTAATGTAAAAGAATTTAAGAACAATTTCTAGTTTTATTAATTATTAAAAAAACGGGAATTACTTAACTGATTAAAATTTCCTATTCCGAAATTGCCCCTGAACGGCAACTTTTTGGCAGTTACGAATCCCCATGTTTGACTGGGATTTATTTGACTTTTGATGAAAATAATTGGTTGAGATTTCTCCTTACCCTTTTTACCATAAAACTCTTTTTACAATATCTCTCCCCTATATATATATATATATATATATATATATATATAGGGTATATATCAATATCAACCCTATGTTAAATGTAGTTACCGTAGACCCCAATCTCCACCGTTCAAAATAGATATTAAAATATAATTTCAAAAATATTAAAAATTCAAATCGTGGGATCGTGACTTACAAAATTTACAAACTACACCTTCAATTAGAAATTAATACAAATTTTACAACCTACCTCCTTAATTTACAATTTACACCATATTTTAAGAGATGGAAACAAAATGCCATAGCCAAGATTAAAATTAAAACACAAAAAAAAAAAATCCTTATTATTCACCCCACGTCCCACGCACCCACCCCCCAAACAACTAAAATTTTTAACATATTTAAAAATTTAAAAACTCATCCATTTTAGAATTGATAGCAACTTAAACATGTAAATAATTTTTAATAAAAAATTATACCATTAGATTCCATTCTTCATCCTCTGTAATTCAAGACCAGTCTTGAATAGTTTTAGAAAAAAAAACGAAAATGAAGGTGTTAAAATGCATCTTTCCCACGAACATGCATATGTATGAGCATCTTAAAAAATAATAACTGAAAATACGCAGGGAAGATATATGGACGAAATATGAGTTAAAAAAAATTAAACCCACAATCAATTGATTTAAATAAGAAAATGGGTTAAAAAAAAGCAAACCCACGATCAACTGAGATTTAAATGCACGGTTAATTTGCAAATTAAAACTTTGATAAGTTACAATCAACCCCCTTCATTTAAATGAGAAAAATATTTAAATTACAATCTGCACCCTTAATAAAAATTCAGAATCAATTGTAATTAGGGACTACTAATAAGAGATTTCAAGGACTTCTGCATTCGGTTTCATTCAAACAGTAAGCATTACACGAACATGCATGGGCTAAAATGCAGGTACTAAAATGCGTCTTTCCCAACAAATATGCATAAGATTAGAAAAAAGAGAGAAAGAGGATCAAAACGAAAATGCAAGCATAAAAAAATTTACATTTTGATCCTCTTACTCCAGCATAAATTATTGAGATCGTGTATAACATTTTGATCGTGTATAACGCATAAGATTAAATAAAGGGTGTAGAATGTAAAAAAATGATTTAAAAATTATTGAGATCGTGTATAACTGCTCTCCTTTGCAAATTAACGAACGAAAATGGGTTAAAAAACAAAACCCACGATCAAATTGACTATTAATTTGCAAATTAAAATTTGTATAAGTTACAATCTACCCTCTTTATATTTAAATGATAATATGATTAAATTACAATTTGCACCCTTAATTAAAATTCTTCATCAAGAATAATTAAAAAAAAGTATATCGTAACAAAAATTGCGTAAGGAATACAAAGGAGAGCAGTTATACACGATCTCAATAATTTACATTCTAAACCCTTTATTTAAATGAGAAAATTAATTTACAATCTGCACCCTTGATAAATTAAAAATCAACGATTGTAATTAGGGACTACATGTACTACGTTTAAACAAAGGGACTATATTGATTCCTTTATTATATATATATATATATATATATATATATATAGTTGAGTTCAAATAAAAAAAAGTTTATGGTACAAAATGTAAGAAAAAATATTAGCTTGACACGTGTCCTTTTAGTTAGAAGGATAATTTAGTAAATATATCTTCCCTTAAATCCTGCACCCTCTTTCTCTCTCCCACGTTTATCAATCTCTTTCACATTATCCAGAAAACCCTATTCACATATGTCAGCTTTATCAGTCATACGTAGCCATCGATACAGTGGAAAATTGAAAATTGATCTTTGAAACAAAGTATGACATGTGCAGAATTCAAATGGCCACACATATATACGTCTCCCCCAATTGATTTATAATGTATTAATGTCTTCCCCAATTCATTTTGCAAGGATATATATGTCCTCCCCCACCGCCGCACACATATATCATTTATTTTGCCAGGACATATACGTCCTCCCCCGCCGCCGCACACATCTAGAATTAATTTTGCTGGCGACATCTGCCGATCTTGTGTTGCGCCACCGTCAGATTTGGGCGCCTCCCTAATCGTCCCCATCATGCGCCGCTGCCCTATCTGATGTCGTTTTTTGTTTTTCCTCTATCCGTGTGAAGACGTAGCCGACCACCACCGCTAGATGTGAACCTTCGCCGCATCTGTGACGTGCCGTCCACCACCGCAACAAGGAACCCACTTCCGATGATCATGTGACGGTTGTTTGTGCATCGGCGACGTTTATTAAAATGGTCATTAAATGTTTTGTGCATCGCCGACCATCACCGCCGTTGTACCACCGCCACCGCCGCCGTTCATCCGTGATTTCTTCTCCTGTGCATCAGATTCAGCTAAAGTATGTATATTTTTATTCTGTGTATCAAAATGGTTATAGTTTGTACATCAAATGTAATTTGTGAATCAAAAGGTTTATATTATGTGCATCAGGATGTTGTACTTTTGCATCAAATGTAATTTGTGAATCAAAGTTTGTAATATGTGCATCATGATGTTGTACTTTATGTATCAAATGGTGGCCTGAGATTTTGGCCGGCGGGAAGAGTTACCGGACCCTTTTACTCTCCCTAAATTTTTGTTTGTTAAATTTACCATATTAACCTTTTGTATTTTTTTTATTCCGAAAATTTGGTAAAAATGGTGGTATTTTTTGTTTGAATTTTGACTTGATCCGGTGGTCCAGATTTCTCCTTACATTTAGTACCATAACTTTTTTTACTGGATCCCCACCCTATATATATATATATATATATATATATATATATATATATATATATATATATATATATATATATATATATATATATATATATATATATATATATATATATATATATATATATATATATACACTTACGCTTGTTGACAAAATATAGTGTTCATCTACTTTCTACTTGTAGTCTTTAAGGGCTTGGTAGACCTACCTAGAGACACAATCTTTGTAAATAAGGATTGAACACGTAAAGCGTCAACAAACTCCACAGAAACAAAAGAAAAAAGGAAAAATGAAAACTAATCTTTACGAAAGAGGAAAAAGAAAGAAAATAGTTTTCAAATAACATAAACCTTTAGCTTTATACACAAAAGGTGCTAACTTCCTCGTATAATTTGTTCAGAAAAAAGAAGAAAAAAGAAAACTCTTCCTCGTATAATATCAATAATCAATGAAAAAGCAAAATTGTTTTCCACAAGAAATAAATAGAAGTAACCCGTTGAGATCGATGTTGTTGCTAGCCCAAACACTGATGAGAGAGAGAGAGAGAGAGAGGGAGAGAGAGAGAGAGAGAAGCCCAATAGCCCAATCCAGACAGTTTAAGCCCAACACAGAGAGAGAGGTGGTGCCGTCACCCAATAGCCCAACCCGAGGACCGACCGGACCGGTCCAACGAAGACCGCAAGAGTCGAGCCGGTCCAAGACCGAAAGTGAGAGAAACGGTCCGAACCGGTCCAAGACCGGTCTAGAACCCGAACCGGTCCAAAACGGTCCAAGACCGGTCCAGGACCGAACCGGTCCAAACGCGGTCCAAACCGGTCCAAGAGTTCAACGGGTATTTTTTGAAAAAAAAGGGTAAAAAACCGGTCCAAACCGGTCCGAACCGGTCCAAGACCGGTCCGAACCGCTAGTTTTTCAATTTTTTTTTTTTTTTTTACCGAAAATTTCCCTATAAATACCCCATTTTTTTAAATTAACAAGTCACTTTTTTTTTCAAACAAAAAAACGAATCGAAAACCGGAAAATTTTAAACCGAAACTAAAAAAAAATCCGGAAATGTCTAAACCGAACCGGAAAATACCCGAACGAAAAACAGACCGGTCCAGGACCGAAGTTGGACCGGTCCGGACTTGGACCGGTCCGGAAGTGGTCTAGGACCGCCCGAAGACCGAATTTATCGAAATGGTCTTACGCGAAGACCGGTCCGCCGAGGACCGGACCGGCCCGGGACCGACTAGGTCCGGACCGGACCGGACCGGCTGTGGTCCCGGACCGGTCCAGGACCGATTTTGCCCATCTCTATGCCGTGGTGGCGTGGTGGTGAGACGAAGTGAAGTTGGTAAATGATCATGGATTGAAGATGAGATAAAGTCATAACTTGAGGTGATAATTTATATATAATTATTTGGACATTTTTTCTTCTATCAGCTCATTATTTATTATTGTTATCTACAAGTTTATAATTATAACAGTTCTAATATATATATTATATTAACTTTGTTACGTACAAATAACTTAGAGACTAATCATAATGGGGGTTATAGAAAATTTATTGGTCCCCTTAGTTATAGAAAATTTTGCCGAATTCGATTCTATAATTTTCTAGGAAAGAATCTCTTTGGCAAAGCATATAAAAGATAAAATTAGACTAGTAACAAAAAGGGCAAAAATGAAGAAGAGGATCTAAATTACTAAATTATTTAAAAACAAATACCTTCATAGTAATGTAAAAAAGTATGGATAGATAGCAAAAGGCATAACCGCATAATACTATATACGTATACGTATACTATTATATAAACTATTTAATATTCTATCTCATTTCTAACTTCCAATGTTCTTAAAATTCAATCAAAACAACATTTTTAACTTTTATTCTATTTAAATTAATCTTATCCATTTAATCTTTAACCATTTCACCTCTCTTCTAATTTACACGCTATATGTTATTTTATTATTTATCTAATGGTATGCGACTAATATTATTCATAAGTTGAGAAGTATTCTATATGTATGTTACTAAAAGTTGTTGTAAATCTATTTTATTTTACACACGAAGTTTATATTAATTTTCGTTTAAAATTGAAAATTTCAATTTAGGGTCTAAGTTTCATGTTGCTTCTAGTTTAATGATAATATATTCAACAAATTTATTAGTTGAAAAATACTTTAAAATTTACCCCAATTGGATACTTAAGTTTAAGTTTCTTGTTGCCTTTAAACAAATATACTATTTCTGGTTGCCTATAAGTTTCTTGTTGACGTAAATCGAACATGCAATCGTAATTATTGATCATACAAATCTAAAGACTGTGATTGATTTTGTAAATTCTATATATAAGGCTAGTTCTGTATTGATCGTTATTATGTATATATATCCAAAGATTTGAAACTATTTATTATGTTGTATTACGAGTATGAATATGTTACCATGAAATTAGTAAACAAACGACTATAGAGGTTGTCAATTACGAATTAACGAGTAATTTTTGTACCGCGCGTTGTTGCGGTGTTTTAGAATAAACTTAATAAAAAAACTAATATTCTAATTTGGACATTCGAGATTATGAAACGCAATTTGATTTATATAAAAATTCATTCACATTCATTTTCCATATCATGTATAACATAATCATTAATTTAGTAATACTAATACTGATTTTAAGGAAAAAAAATTCAAAAGTATTCTAGTTTTTAGTTTTAAAACATAAATACATAAGAGTGAGTCACTTACTTAAGTAAAAAACGGGTCTCTTAATAAGTTCCTTTGTAAGTCTTACTCTTGTGTTTATAAGGAAACATAATAGATCATGTTTAACCAAACATGAGAGGATATTAACCCAAATATTATATGTTAAAAGTAATAAAAAGAAAATATGACAGTTATATCAAGTATTTTTTAATTATAAATATAATAATTATGACATTCCTTACCACTATGTCAAAGAGTTTGTTTATATTTAGGAATATGTATTCTATAACAATTTATCAGGAAGTTGCCATTCATTATTTAATAAGTATACGCGTTTATGTAAATAACCATAAAAATAGTTAGATGTATCAAAGATATTTGAGTGTTAACATACTAAATAAGCTAAAAATTAACATTTGAGAAAAGAACTCATTTGTAAGTCATTTCTGGATATACAGAAAAATAATTGATGATTTTTTAATTAGAATGATATTATAACACATTTTCTTTTTAATATAAACTAAAGATGATTATTATCTAACGAAATATATATTTTTAGTATTATAATATAATACAAATTTATAGTTCTTAGATATATGGCATATAAAGATGAAATTTATATCAAAATGTAGATAAAAAAAATTTGGTTATAAAGGACATTCATATTTATACCTAACATTATATATCAAATATTATAATAGAAAAACAAATAAGATATATAATTAATCATGTAATATAATAATAATAAAAATAAAATTTAGTATATTAAATGGCGTTTCCTTTGCAAGGCAGATGTCCGCCGTAAACATAACAAAAGTTAAGAAAAAATGAGATGCAGGAATCAAGACTAGAACCTGGGCTTTGGCCCTCTCTTTTATATCCTTGCACCACTCTGCCAACCTTCCATTTAAGAAATTCTATCAGCTTTTAAATATATTATAACTAATAAAAAGGTTACTGTTTATTAATCACATCAATTTCTGCAAAATTTATATATATATATATATATATATATTGAATCAATAAAGAACCATGTGTTAAACAAAGAACCTAAAGAATCAATCTGGACCATTAGAACATCAAAATTAATGGATGAGATTTAACGATGACAAAACTGTAATTATGATGTATTAATATATGAAGAAAATGGCAAACATGGAAAATCCCCCCTCCAACAACCCACGATTTAAAAAAAAAACCACAAAAACTTTAAATTGTCATAACTTTTTAAGTTTTGTGAATTTAAACAAAAAAATTATACTAATTTTTTAGTTTTTTAATCCTATTTCAAACAAGATCACTCTTCCCATATTTTTCTAAATTTTTTTGTGAACATAAAATTTTTGTTTGCATTTTGAGCAGAATGTAGTGTTTTGTACGGATTTTGCATTTTGGGTTTAAATGTGTAATTTTGCATTTTAGACTTCATTTTTATTGAATAATGTTGGATTTGCATTTTTCATTTTCATAATTTTTGCATTTTGGGAGCATATAGATTACCATATATATATATAGACAAAAGTTCATGCGAGAACAATTGTTAGCGCGAGAACCGCGAGAACCAATCTAAGCCGTCCAATTCTCCCTCCTTCAATGTCATTGTCCACCCATGAAATCCTCACATGCACCCTGCCACACTATATCCCTCTACGCTCTCCGTCCATGATACTTCTCATATCCAAGGAACGGCTGAGATTGGTTCTCGCGGTTCTCGCGCTAACCACGGTTCTCGCATGAACCCTCCCCTATATATATATATATATATATATATATAATTTAGCATGCATCTGGGTTTGTAAAAAACAAGTAAATATTACCCGCGCTTCACGGCGGGTAAAAATAATATCTCGTTTACTGTAAGGTTATACTATTACTTTAATTTTTAAAAAAAATACGTTTAAACAACTCTATAAAAAATAATTTAAAAGACTTCTAATTTATATCCCTGACTTTGCTCACTATTATTAATATAAACGACTATTGTATTAAACTAAATTATTTTTAATATAAATAATCTACTACTACTACAACTAATAATTATAATAATAATAATATTATTATTATCATAATAATAATATAATAATATAGTAATATAATAAAAAAATATAGTAGTATAATATTATTATTATTATAATAATAGTATAATAATTATAATATAATATAATATTATTGTTATAGTAATAATATAATATTATTATAGTAATAATGTAATAATATAATAATATAATAATATAATAATAATATAATAAGATTAATAATAATAATAGTAATAATAATAATAATAGTAATAATAATAACAATAATAATAATACAATAATAATAATAATATATAATATAATAAAAATAATAAAAATAATAATAATAAAAATAATAATAATAATAATAATAATAATAATAATAATAATAATAATATACAATAATATTAATAATAATAATAGTAATAATAATAATAGTAATAACAATAATAATAATAATAAATTCTTATACAAAATACAAAATACACTACAAACAAAAAAATTTCCTTCATTTTGTATGTATTTATAATAATACGAGTTACATTTTTACCCTTATCCCATGACACATGTCACCTCATAATTGTTCTAATATTATGAGTATGAATGAATATGTTATCATGAAATTAGTAAACAATCGGCTGTAGAGGTAGTCAATTACGAAATTACGAATTTACTATGATACACTATCAAACTGAAAGAGTGAATTGCAATATGCTATCCGTACTATCCGAATTAAAGCACAATATTAGGTGTTAAGAGGAAGAACAATGAGTCCCTAGCTACATGCGATGAAAGAATTTTATATTTTGATAGACAGTGAAGCCCTACTGTCCTAATTGAAGAACAACTATATATAAATTTTTTAAAGGAAAAATAAAATTTTTAGTCTTGCGAAGAAGGTATCAATGAGCTAAAGAACAATAACGTTTTATTCTAATTCAAAGGAAGAACAAAAATTAAAAATCAAATAACTTACATATATACTTACACGCAATTCACAATAATTTTCGAAGAACATCAATTTCCGTTTTCTAATTGATTGGTGGTAGGTGACAGCTGTAACACCGCAAAACACAAGTCATTTTATTTTTAAACACGGCGGAAACGATGCAATAGAAAATAAGAGAAATAGCAACACCCACAACTAAAATACATACTATACAACAACACAATATTTCGTTTCGTGTTACAAAAGAGATATAAAATATGGCTCATCATTTCAAAATAAAATATCAGAGCAACGATCAAACTTTCCATGTACATACTTACACCACCCAAAGACCGCGCTTACCAAAAACCTACACCAAAGAGTTACGGTGGGAATTAGCACAAAGCTAAATAAATGGAAGTAAAACCACAAACAACAATAGCAGAACTACAACGATCACAACAGAAACGGGTAACCACATAAATCAAAGGACTGTAGGTTCTGCCGAACCTACAACCAAATGTCGGCCAAAGCATAGGTTTGCCGATAGCCATCTGCTAATTGACACATTTAAACCCCTTTCGTTGCAACAAATGCATCAGAAGATCTAGAACTGTTCAACCAATAGCAAACTAGCCCAGCTCAATCCACACGTATAGTTGACTCTATCAGAACATCATGTACACAATATCATTCCTTGTGCACATATCTTGGACTCAACGAATAATCAACACTTAACCAGTCAAACAGTCAATATCAGACTAAACAATCTATCAAAGCATCAATCATGCGAATCCATGCAACCATAACATTTACAACTAATACCACCCGTGAGTTAATGTCCACTCACCTCGTTATCGGATTTGTTCCACTCAGTTGTCTAATCACTGGGCCATTAAGCTTCCTGAGAACACAATAACATCGAATTCAATTCTCATTTCATAAATATATACACATATATATTTATGTCAATAATAATCCTTAATAACTTATTAAAATCACATATAATAATTATATGAAGCATGCAACACGAACAAACAACAACAAAAGTTCAAAAACTCAAAACGACACGGACACGCCGCGTCACCACATTTCTTCGAATGGGCTTCGAACAACAGGACTTCGAGTGGGCTGGGTTTCGCACAACTGGGCTCCGAACGACTACACAACCTTCGAGCGTATACTCTTTCCAACGGAGGTCCTTCGAACCAGATTGTCTTCGAGCACTAGGGTTTCGAACCGAAAAAGGCTTCGAACGGGTGAAGCCTTCGACCGGCCCACCTTCAAACAGCCAAAGGCTTCGAGCGGATCATGTGGGTTTTCGAATGGCAGAAGGTTTCGAGCGCTCCTGGGGTTTTTCGAACATACACAAGCTTCAAATGAGGGGGCTTCGAATGGCGGTTTCAGAGGGTCAAAAAGTTAAATGGATAAGCTTTGCTATTCCTAATTAAACACATCATCATCATCTTCAACCTTCAACTTAAACTTTCAAACCAGCTGATGAACAAGCTTCTTAAATCCATAACTTTAATTTTTTAAACTCAACTTAAAAACACTTTTAAGTCACAAACACATCAAGAATCATCAAATACCATGTTAGTAACCTTCATGAACCACTTAGAACAATTAAAAACATCAAGATCAATGAAACCCACTTTTCAAGTTTATTCAAGAACTCATCCATGGTGGTTTTACATATTTTGAGCATAGTAACAACATGAATCTTGATTATAAGTAACGTGGAACATGCTTATACCTTTGTCTTGAATTATCAAACACAAAATCAAAAGATGGAATGATCAAGTAAGCAATTTCTCTTGGTTCTCTCTCAAAACACACTTTCAACACACACATAAGAATGAAGTAAACTTCCTCATGAAGTCCTTTTGTATGCAAAAGTCGGCTAAAGAATATAATAACATATATACACACAGTATAAAACACTACTTCCTAACATACATGTCAATTAAGCAATCACTCTAAATTAATTAACAACTAATGAGCTATTATTCGTGTAACACCCTCTTTGATGGCCTAGATTAATTAAGGTAATTAATTAATTAATTTGGGTATTTATATTGTTTATGTGTTTTATTTTGTAAATATGTGTTAATTGACAAGTACTTGGGATTTTTATATTGTGTTATTATTTGGGAAATATAGTTAAATAATATTATGTGGGTTGTTAGGGGGGGTATGGCCGAATTATGGGTTTAAGCCTCAACCCACACTCCATGCCACATTACTTGCAACTTTGGACAAAGTGTGTGAGTGTGTGTGTTTTTGTTACTCTCGGCCGAAGAAGAAGAAAGAAAGAAAAGGAAATCAAGCTTCTATTTTACTTGCATTTAAGTTGAACATTTGTCATCATCATAAGGTTAGAATTCTGATTTATAGTTGTTGTATGTTATATGCATTCGGGTTTGATATATATATATGAACACCGATTGTTTTGATGATTTGATGATCATAGGATGAATGTATGTTAGATTATGATAACATAATATGTTCATTATATGTTTAGAATGATTTCTGGAAACATATATAACTTGTATGCATGAAATCAGTAAGATTTGAGTTAGAAAATAGATTTATGCATGGAGTTATGATTCTGTCGGATTGGTGGTTGAATGACTCGGAATCCGATAGAAGTATCGGAATCCGATAGAAATTACTCGGATTTGTCCTTAACTCTTTATCGGATTGTACCTTTACCGGATTGTGACTTTTTACCGGAATTCATGTTTATCGGATTTGGCCCTAACTCTTTTATCGGAATCTTGGATTATCGGATTTAAATATTTAATCGGATTGTGCCCTTATCGGATTGTGATTTTATCGGAATTGGACTCTTACTCGGAATCCGCCTCTGCTCAGATTTGGATATTATCGGATTTGGTATTATCAGATTTAGATATTTATTTGAATTACCATTCGATCGGATTTGGATTCAATCGGGTTCAATGATTTGTATATCTTTGGGATTATTGTATGATGAATATGTATATATGTTATTATGTACATACATGATTATCATGGTTAGATATGATATCTATTTTGGATCAGTATTATGAATTGAATACTGACTTGGGTTACTTCAATCTCAGGAACTGAGAAGACTCGGTGAGTTAGTCACTCGAGTGTACCAGAGTTTGAAGACTTTGGTGAGTGGATTTATATCTTCGGATATACAGGATTTAATATCCTATTTGGAATGCTCTTGTTTGGATTGTATATACATGTTATTTGGAGACCAGCTTAGTCTGGGCCTTTGCTTGGGGATGTAACCTATCAGTTCTTGGGGGGTACATTTATTGTACTCAAGAAGACTGGTGTGGTTTTCACTGTTAGCTGGGCTATCGGTAAACCTTGGTTTTGGCCGACCATGGTTGTAGGTGCTTGCAACACCGCCGGTTCTCCTGTGATTCATGAGCTATTTGGTTTGGGCATATTTGCCTTGTGTATGTTTAGATATCTGTTCCCTCACTTAGCTTTGTGCTAATTCCCCACTAGATTGTTTTGTAGGTTCTCTTTTGGTGAGCTTGTTGCTTTGGGCTGGGAATATGGACAGACCAACTCTGATGTCAAGTTTTTGAAAGAACCTGTTTTTGTATTAACACTGTATCGGTCTTTGTACATCAAACAAATATTTTTGTATATATTATGTAATTAAGATATTTATATGTAATTAGCTTCCGCGTGCAGTAATATTATTTGTTTAAAAAGTACAGTGTTACAATTCGGGACTCTTATTTGAAAACGAATTCATTGTTATCATAAACGCATACGATATAAAATAAACACATAAACAATTATTAAATACTCAAACTGACGACGAAACAACTAGGTCCGGTTCGAGGATGTTACAGCAACAAAGGTTGCATATCCGCAGATTGAATTGGTGGTGGGCAATGGTTGGTGGTTAATGACATTGGTAGTTGCAGCGGCTACGATGATGGTTGCAAGAGTGACAGCAAGCGATAGCAATGGCACACTTCAATGGTAGGGCAACCATAAGTGATGTTTATGTAGGTATGTGAGTGGTGGCGCTAGTGATGTTAGCAATAGTGACAACTATGACAATGATAGGGTTGACCATGCTAGTGAGCGGCTTGGTTGGTATGGGGAAAATGCATGCCGACAACATGCTCTTGATCTTCTTCACTTTGAATTCATTTATTTATAGATTTTCTTATCACTAGTTTCACAAAATCCGGCCAATTCTTGTAACATATCATATCATGATCTTACACACGTGACACATTGAACAGTATCACAAATATTCATCCGGCCTACCTGGATCTTTCTTACAACATTTTCTTTTCTAGTTTTTTTATATATAGAGAGATATATATTACGTACATGATAGTTGGACCAGTGAGAGAGTGAGTAGTTGATGCAGAAGCAAACAAGAGAGACAAAGGGGATGTTTTGGGCATTTAAAATAACAAATTAGTAAAATGGAATAAATATAAATGAATAAGAAGAGATGTTCCAGATTTGTTGTTTTCTGATTGACCCTACAAGTGCACATGCACACACAGTACTACAATACTTCTTCTTCTGTAGTCTGCCTTCCCTTCCCTTCCCTTCCCTTCCCTGCTGCTGCTATACGATCTCGATCATCCCTTCTTGGAGTTTGGCACGCACGCTTTCCTACAACTATTATATATAATAGTATATTTATAATAATAAATTAATAATATATGTGCAAATATATAGAATAGAAACAAACATTAATTAATAAATGATGGTGGTAGTAGGAGTTGGCATTGTCGAATTTAATACTAGATGGTTGGCAATCAATTCTTCCACAAATTGGATGCTGCAGGCATATAAGAAAAGAGATAGAAATCATTTTATTCGCATTTTTACTTGCTAAATATTAACATAAAAGTTATAAATATAACTAATAAGAATTAGAAGATTTTACATCTTACCATTTAATAGATAAAAGGACGAACTTTTTTATAATAATAGTACGGAAAATGAGGTTAAAGAAATCACATTTTGCTCAAAGTTATATATATATATAGGGGAGGGTTCATGCGAGAACCATTGTTAGTGCGAGAACCGCGAGAACCAATCTCAGTCGTTCCTTGAATATGGGAAGTATCATGGATGGAGAGCGTGGAGGGATAGAGTGTGGCAGGGTGCATGTGAGGAATTCATGGGTGGGCAATGACATTGAAAGAGGGGAAATTGAACGGCTTAGATTGGTTCTCGCGGTTCTCGCGCTAACAACGGTTCTCGCATGAACGTTTTCCTATATATATATATATATATATATATATATATATATATATATATATATATATATATATTTGTTTTAGAAAGCAAAGATATTTTATTAATAAATAATAAACCATAGTAATAGTAAAAAGATTAACAACATATATATAAAACCTATAACTAAGTATTATTTCTTCAAGATGGAAAAATACCAAAGAGCCAAACTAAGTAAGAAATCAACACGAATATATAAAACCCAACAGCTCTTTAGTCTTTAGTCTTTAAATGGATTAAGTGAGGTTAATTTGCCCAGATCTTTAATTACCACCTTGATCATCTAACCAATTAATCCACTTTCTAATACTCTCTCCTTGGCTTATTCCACTTTCCAACCAAATTTTCCAGAAGCCCATATTATAAGAAAAAACTTTCATATATACATTATACAAACCAAAACTTTAATTTGAAGGCAGAAACACAAGCCCATAAGCTCCAAGACCTGATTACCATTTCTAATGGAATAACTTAATTTGTTTTATTTGAGCCTTTATTAATATATCAAACTGCTCTACATGTGATTGTCTATGATACATAAATCAACAAAAAGTATTTTTTTCAATTTAACACCAATTAGTTATGCTATATATCAACAACACATATTGTTAGCTATTATGACTTGAAATGGCTTAATTGATGGAATTTATGAAATTAGAAAATCAATGTTGGTGATGGTACTCGTATATATCGACCCCAATTAACGTCATTATTTACTTTGTTATACATCAAAAATATTGCTACTAACGTTATAAATCATTAACAACTTATATATCTTTTCATCTCTAACCATTGTTAGTCAACATTACTATCATCGCTCTTAGCTGGGGTCTGTTGTCATCCATCGTTTACCAGCGCTGCCCCAAGTTACTATATACGTACCTGGCAACCACTAGGGTTCCAAGGTCCGTTCAAACTGGTACTACATGCTGGTCCGGCAAGTGCTAAGTCCCAATGTTCTTTCGCACATGTGTAGGTTTACAAAACGTGTCCGTCAAATCTGGTACCAAGCAGGGTATGGCTCTCACTCGTGATCAAACTGGTCTCTCTGCCTTAGCTACTCCGACATCATTCGTTCATGTGAAAGTACAATTGGTGCCCCATTGCCAGGCCCTCCATCCACCCACGTGGTGTTATGCGCCGTTACCTCATCAATATCGTCGGTCAAACATTAGTCCAATATACAAGCACTTAAAGCACTAGTACACCATGTGTTGCTAAGGTTGTCTAGAAAATCCGACAATTAACCATCGTCATGCAAGCCAGACCTAGAATGCACATTCTACCTACTAAGCATCATCGTTACATATTAGGAGTAAGTATACCCCCACCCCAAGCCATCATGTCATCTTAATTGTATAAATCATATCAAATATTTACATCGTAATCATCATCATAATAATAATATTGCATTCTCAAACAGTTTAATTTAAAAAGGTTGTAAACAATCGTATAATTCATTCAACCGTGTACATCTTAATAGAAAATTCATCTTTGAATTTTAATTCACTCAAAAAATGATTTTGTCTTCGTACTCGGTTTTAGAAAATAACTGAACTCACCTCGAATCCAGCTAAAGTAGTCGCAATCAAATCCACAAGAGGAAACCAAGCTCACAAGACACCCTACAATCAAATTCTAATCGTAAGTCACTTAATCGCAACTCAAAGAATCGCAAGACGCACAGTCGCAAATCATGAATCGCAAAACACTTCAATTTGCGAATCAACCAATCGCAAATCAACCTCAATTGAAAATCAAAGCTCAATCACAAATCACCAAGCGGAAACCATCTTGATTGCTAATTGCAATCGTAAATGTCCCAACAGCACACAACAATCAAAAACACCCAATCGTATATCAAAATCGCAAACTATAAATCACAAATCTCATGGATCATAAATCAAGAACCCTATCAGAAACCTTAACTCGAAAACCATTCAAGGGGACTCAAGCCTTGAAGCAAATCAACACGGATCGCAAATTGCAATTCATGATCGTCATTCTCACCATTTGAGAACCTCATTCCTAATCGTTAATCACCCTTCAATAAAAACCATGATTCACGATTCATATGGATGAATAGTAAAACTCAAGAACATAATTCTTATTAAATTGAATCATCAATCCGATTAAAAACCTCAGTGTTAATTATAATTTCTTATACCAAAATTATCATAAACACATTACTAATGCGCCCTAATCATCGGTTTTATCTTTTATCGGTATTTGATTATCCAATTCTATCATTTTCTATTTGGTTTCGATGAGTACATAAACAGACCACGTTTTGCAACTAAAAACCACAAGATTCATCAACCAAACTAGAAATTAACATACAACAAAGGTTTAGATACTTTTGGTTGCTTATCAACGTACAGAAATCTTTAAGAATCCTTCAAAATAGATCACTCTCCCCCTTGATTTATAACTTGGTTCATGTTACAAACACTAGCACACATTCGCGTTCAAACCAAAAGTAAATAGTCTTTACAACTCCATTTAGGACTTAATTAGCTTTTTAATAACCTTAATTAGTTTCTAAGCACCAATTTCACTTGCTTTGCAAAATCCACCACAAGACTTCCCAACTTTAATAATACCTCCCCAAAAATAACAATAACGTCCGACCAAGTAAATGTCAATTCTCAAACATCTCCTTAAAATAAACATATCATTATTATTTCTAATAAATGCAACGCTACAAAATAAAAACTCGAATTTTAAATCGTTACACTTCACTAGAAATATAATCTTCGATGGTAAGAAATTGGTTTCCTCCTTAACAACAAGTCAGTACCTAATTAATCCTAATCAAGAATCGCGGGATTACACAAACCAAATCACAAGATCAACTTTTGAGCATATCTTAAAGGACCTTTCGTGTTCAACTTCTGAAAATTAATGATCGACTTTGCAGGATTTTTCAAATAAAGAATTGAAAATGTGATTTGGCCGGTATATCTTAAAGGACTATCCGTGTAATTAACTTTTATTATTATTATTATTATTATTATCCCTACTACTACTATTGTTATTACTATTATTAGTATTAGAGCTAATTACACACATGGTCCTTGTGGTTTACCAAATGTCCCATTGCCAGTCCCTAAACTTCAAAAATTACACTCACAGTCTCCGTGGTTGTCATTTTGCCCTAATGTTAGTCCCCGTGGTTGTCAATTTGTCTCAATTTAGTCCATTTTTAACTGAGCCGTCTAAATTGGACGTTAACCCTGATATTTTGAGGGGTAAAAATATCTTTTTACATCTTAATTAATTAAAAATAATAGAATAAACCCCCTACCTGCTAGCCAACTCTCTCTCTCTCATCTCTTCTCTCTCTCTCTCTCTCACTCTTACTCTCACTCTCTCTCTCCTGTCTCTCTCCTCTCTCTCTCATCTCTCTCACCACCGACCACCATAAACCACCGTCACAAACGAGATTAAAAGAAAGTTTATGGTTTCAAACAATGTGGTTTGTCTAGGGTTGGGATCGAAATCAACGACCTGCAATCCAAAGAAAGTTTAGGGTTTTCTAGGGACGAAATCGTAGGTATCTCAAAATCGTAGGGTTTTTTAGGGTCTGAACCAGCGCCACCACCTACAAACGACTTGCAATTCTGATTCTAGGGTTTTAAATCAGATCTTGTTTGTTTTTGTTTGTTCAGATCTAGGGTTTTCTGTTCAGATCTTGCTTGTTTGTTCAGAGGCGGTGTTGAGAGAGAATGGTGGTGGTTACGATGGTCTAGAGGCGGTGTTGAGAGAGAGTGGTGGTGGTTACGGTGGTCTGGAGGAGGAGGAGGTGGTGGCCGGCGACCTTGAAGAGATCGGAGATGAAGAGATGGAGAGATCGGAGATGAAGAGTGTCGGTGGTGGTTTCATCTGTGGTGGCAGAGTCGCCGGCCATCACTTCTCTTTGGCACATGGGTGGGTCGGTGGTGGCAGGCTGTGGTGGCAAAGTCGCCGGAGAACCATCAAACCTCCCTTCTCTTTCGCAATAAGTGGATCGAGTTCTGGGTTTTCACTTTTGAGTTGAGATGAAGAGAGAGAGAGAGAGAAAGAGGGGAAAGAAAGAGTGAGTGTGTGGGACCCACCGGTATCTTTATTTTAATAATTTTAATTAATCAAGAGGGTAAAAAGACAATAATACCCCTTCAAATATAGGTGTTAACGGTGATTTGGACGGCACAGTTAATTTTGGACCACCCATGGGACAAAATGACAACCACGGGGACTGTAGGTGTAATTTTTGAAGTTTAGGGACTGCCCATAGGATATTTGGTAAACCACAGAGACCATTTGTGTAATTAACTCTTAGTATTATTATTACTACTAATATTATTATTACTATTACTACTACTATTACTTTGATTATTATTATAATTATTATAATTATTATAATTATATTATTATTATTACTACTATTATTATTATTACTATTGCTATTATTTTGATTATTATTATTACTGTTGTTATTACTATTAGTATTAATATTATCACTATTATTATTATTATTATTATTATTATTATTATTATTATTATTATAAATTTTAGCATTATATAATATAACAATAGTAATAATACTAATAGTAGCAACTTGTGTAGCCATTTTCATGGTACATAATTGGATAAGTTTGATAAGTTAAGTACACTAAAATATTAGTTTTTAAAAGTTGAATCTACACAATATCGATCAAAATATTACAACTTTAATACGTAGATTTTTAGAAACTAATTAATTAAACACATAAATTGAAAAGCTTGACTCAAAAACTCAAACAAACTGAGAAGATATCAAAGTATGACGCATAGTTTATTACTAATGCAACATATTACGATATCGTTTCTATACTTTTTTCCTGTAAAATATCATATATAAAATGTTCACACGTACAAAATATTCACAAGTTACGCATTATTTAAGGTATATTCGATTAAAAAGACAAACTTGATGTAATAACAGTAGTTAATATTAACTACATGCACTACGTACGCACGCCCAAAAGAATATTCAAACCAGCCTGTTAACTAATTAACTTGTTTTATACTCCATTAAGCTCATATATTAGTAAAAGAATTCATAAACAAATTTGAAAACTTTATTAAAACCAAATTTAGCTTAAACTCCAATATATGACTAAATAAGAACTAGCTAGCTAGGTAGGGTCATTTAAGACACCTGGTAACATATATTTATAACAAATGTGACATATTATACTATATAAAATTAATTATTAATAGCAATAAATTTGACCATCCTATTCCTGTAAAAATAAAAGAAATAGACCATAGGTGTAATCATTACACCTAGTTTTCATCACAAAAAATAGCAGTTGGTATTGGTATATAAATATGAAAAAGAACAACTAAAAAATAGAAATTAAGCTTCTGTTCATGTCCCCATCTCCTCATCTCCATCCATTTTGCAGCACATAATATCAAAACAATAACTAAAGACTCTTTGTCGTACTATGAAGATGTGATTAACATGTTATTTTTTTTTTAAATGTAAAGATTCAAGTCCCGTTATAAATAGATGTAAATAAAAAGTGTATCAACATTTCAAAATTAAAAAATTTAAACAATAACATCAAGAAAATTATAAGATACATGCATGAAATAATTAAACCAAACAAATGGCCGGTGGTATAATTATGAGTTTTCCAGTGTAATTAAATCAAATTATGATCATAGCATCATCAAGTAATATGTAGTAGTTGTTGTAGTATTATTACAATGAAGCAATAATCAAATTAGAAACATGACTACATATATATATAATAAAGATAATAACGAATAATTACCTTACAAACCCTAATTAAGAAGGATCGATTGTTGTTGGCCGATCATCGGTTCCGTTAGGTCTCCCCGGCTGGAACTGCTGGCCAATACCAGCGGCAGATATATTCATTGCAAGAACACCGGCGGTGGCGGTGTCGTAATTATTGTTGACATCAAATGCCCTGATAACGGACGTATGCTGATCCCTAGTGCCAAAGAACGGCGGATGTTGGTGGTAAATATGATCTCGAGACATCCCACCACCACAACAGGAAATCAAATTATTTCCTAGGCTCTGGTGGTGGTGGGTTGCTGCGGCTGCAGCGGCAGCAATAAGTCCTTGGGCGGTGGTGCCACCCAGGTTATGATTCTGGTACTTAGAAAGCTCAGATTTTGCGTAAGTAAGATCCATCTGAAGCTGGCGGAGCTGGTGCTGGAGGAGCGAGATGACTCCAACGCAACCGTAAACGGGATCCCGGAGTCGCATGTCGGCTTCGTAGGCGAGTGAGTTCACGGCGTCTTCACGTTGGTGCGGGTGGAGTTCGTTTAGAAGCTTTGTAACGTTGCTGGCTCCGAACACTTTGTGAACGTTAGCGAATTTTTGAGGCTGGTCTGGAGGAAAATATGGTGCGAAAACACATTCGGGTTGGCATTTTCGCCTCAAGAACTTACAGGCTGCACATGGTGAATTTGAAGATGATGCCATTCTTAAATTTCTTGATTATTCTTGCTACGAATTGTTGAATTGTTATTATTTCTGCAAGATCAATTGTCAAACATTAGTATCATAAGACTAAAAAGAACAGAACTAAAATACAAAGATTGATGAATATACTATAATCTAGCTCATGAATAGTTATTTGATTAAGAAAGAAATGAAACCCATGATTTGTTGACACAAATCCATATATATGATCAAGTATTACAGATCGAAATTAACCAGATCGATCTGATATTCATGTTTTGAATTACCAAAGTTTCGATCTTGAGTGATTTGAGAACCCTTTTGCTCAATAATGAATAATATATATATCTGCTGATCTTGATGGGATTTTCTTTCTTTTTCAAATCTTTTCAGAAGAAATGAGCTAGTAATCGATCTCTGCAGATGCACTGATCGAGCTAATTAACAAGTGTAGAGAAAACTAGGAAAATGGGGAGAAAAAGACTGTTACTTTATAAATTAAGTATGAAGATTTGGAAACTAGAATAGAAGAAAAGCTAGCTAATGAAGAAGATTGGATCTCGTGAAAGCGAAGAGAAGTTGTGCTTTCAAGACGAGGGTTTTGAGGGGTTAGATTTGTAATGCTTCTTGGGATAACAATCATTGATGACTTTTTTGTACTTAAAATAATATATAAATATTTCATAAAATAGTAATTTTATTGATCAGAAAAGAAAAGAAAAACCATCTTATATCACTGGATTGAGAATTGTTAGTTGTTATAAAAAAATAACTATGATTAAAAAGAACTAAGAAACATCATACAAAAGAGCTCAAATTTTGTCCAAGATCCAAATTAAGTTGTGTAACTAAGTACAAGAAACCTAATTTCAAAATTGTAATTAACACAAAATATTCACTATATTTGAAGGTATATATGCATCGCCAAAAAAATAAAAAATTCAGAATTGTTTAAGTAAACGATATTTAACAATATGAAAGTAAAATTCAACCTGAATTTTATACTCTTCTTGGGAGTTAGGAGCAAAGAAGGAAGGAAAATATGATGATGGCCTCGATTTCTTCGGTCAAACCCTCTCTCTCTCTCTCTCTCTCTCTTCTTTAGTTTTTGTTTCTTTAAAGTAAAACAGTGTGAAGTAAGAGATGAATGAAAAAGGAGGACCTCAAATCGTCTAGATTATTGACCAAAAAGACAAAAAAGAAAGTTACAAAAGGGCTTTGAGTGATCTTTGCTAGCTTTGAATATATCCTGCTGGTCTTTTTCCCCTAAAACTCAAGAGACAGAAGAGACTTGTAACAATATTACAAAATGTCTAGCTGCCTTTTCACTGTACTGTCAGCCAACTGTTGTGTTCTTTCAAGTGTATGTGTTTATTGGTGCTACTTCTTTCTTGGTGAATAAAGGAAGGCAATTAATATGGTTTTAGGGTTTTTTTTAAAAGGAAATTGAATTTTTTTCTTGGTGACTAAACGATGATAATTAATGAGGTTTCTCTTATAAGGCTTTCAAGAAAAATAGTAAAAGGAAAATAGAAGTCTTTTTATTTGGTTTTTTAGGGTTTCAAGAAAAAAAGATAGTTGAAATCTTGTTGGTGAATATAAATTGATGATCAGTAAGGAATTTTAGGGTTTGCAAGAAAAAATTGGAATTCTTTTAAAGGGGTTTTTTATGGATTTCACTTTTCAAGGGAAAAAAAAGTTGAAATCTTTCTTGGTGAACAACAGAAAAAATGTAATGGTTTTCAATTCAAGAAGAAAAAAAAGATGGACAACTTAATTTTTTTTCATAGTAAATAAAGGAGATAAATATTTCTTAGTGAATAAAGCAAGAATTAAAGTTGAGGGTTTTTAAGAGTCTCTTGAAAACATTGTGAAAATAGTTGGAATAAAAACAGTTACTTGAAAATAATATCAATAATAATGTTAAAAGGGTTTTAAAAAAATATTAAAGGCAATCTTTAGGCTTTCATGACATCGGGTTTTAAGGGTAAAAAACAGTTGTGAAGAAGCATATAAAGATGGTGTCTACAGAGTGAATCTGTATGTGTGTGTGTATGTGTGTGTGTGTGTGTGTGAGAGAGAGAGAGAGAGAGATCCCCCATGAGCCGAGCCTAAGGAAACGCGGAGAAAGTGAGCCTACTACTTCGATTTGATCCTACCCTATTCTTACTCTTTGTAGCTAACTTGTTTCTTAAAATGAAAATAAAAATAAAATATTTAAATATAAAAAAATACTGTACTATTTCTTTTTTTCCCATTGAATCGAGTATAGTACGTACCGGTTTGATTAATATTTATACCAAGAAAGAAAAAAGTTTAAAAAAAACAAATTGCGTTTCTAAGTTTTTGTAAGAAGAGAAAAGAAATGAGTTGTAAGAAAAAGTTTATTAACTTTTTCTTCAAAACTCTCTTTAAAGTGATTTGAATGAAAGAAAAGAAAACGTTTAATAGTCTTTATTTAGTAACTAAATTACCACTAACGACCACTACTATTTTAGAAAATAAGGTTATTATAATAATATAATTAGTTTTTTTATCCCTTTATCTTAAACATAAGAACATAAAATAAAAAAACACTATTTCTAGAGGTGTTTACAGGATGTGGCAGGTAGTGAATTTTTTTGCAATCCGTAATTGTAGGGCGGGTATATAGTTTTAGAAACCGAAACCGAACTATAAACAGTGGGTACCCGCAAGGAAGACGGGTCTTCATGGTTCGGGGTCACGGATACCTTAGAATTGAATTGTTTTTCATTTTTTCTGTTTTCAACAAGTTTAAA